>JAFFST010049146.1:41912-58009 GCA_022414735.1 Noturus placidus | reverse complement strand
GCATTTTGTGTTTACTTGTGTTGTCCTTGACTATTGTTTAAATTGGTTTGATGTTCCGAAACACTTAAGTGTGACAAACATGCAAAGAAACGGGAAATGAGGAAGGGGACAAACACTTTTTCACACCACTGTATATGATATACATATATGCTACTTTGTTGAGATGTAGCAACCTTTCCTTTAAATATTTTTGAAAATATTTTTCAATTTCTTTGCACAGTTTTGTAACTCCAAATCCAGGCCCCAGTGACCATCTGGACAGCCTCAGGTCTAACCCATCACCTGGTTCCTCTTTTCAGCTATAAGAACGGCTCTCTGACCAGAGAAAGGATCCGTAATGAGTGTGCTGGAGGATCATGGGAAAATTTCTCCACTGCCCTGAGGTCCAGCCCAATGGGGAACAATGGAAACATAGGTGCCTGCCCTCCCACATCATTTGTTCTACTGATTAAAAACGTCTGTCATTATAAGCGCATCCTGGGAGTAATTTGATAAACATGCTTGCCTTGCACATCATTTGCTGATTTAATTAAGAGGAATCTGGTCCAGATGTGGTCATGCCCTACAGAGCGATGCTACACTCCCACAGGAGCCATGCTGTGAATGGATGGTGATAAATGAATTAGATCCAATCAGCTACTTTCTCATGCTGTGCTTTTTTGGCTTGTCACTTTTCAGGAATTTATTTTGATGCTGTGGAGATCACACCTCCAGCAGTTGGGATTCACAGATTTGATCAGCATGATAAAAAAGTAGGTAGAATTGGTGTTTAACACCGTTAAATTTAATCATATTATGGTTGTAACATTTAAAGTAACAGGTAAAGCCCCTGTTTACTCCGTTTGATAATTAGCTATAATTGTTTGCATCTGTTGTTTTCAGTTTCTTTTCTTTTCTGCTATTTTTGTGTCACCAATTCAAGTTGGGAAGGATTATATTTTGTACAAGTGACATCTAGTCGACCATCAACAATCAGAATTAGCCATCCGCTCACATCAGCACCCTTTTAATCTAAATGCAAAAAGCTGACATGTTTCCTACTTGGTGCAATTACATTGTGTTTGAGCATAAGTGAAAGAGTGTCTAGTGGGATTTTTACTATATTGTTTTAGTGTTTGTGTGTTAATGGTAAGTATTTTCCCCTCATCAGTAAGGAGTGAGAATTTACAGATTGGCTGCGCTAAGACTGGGACAATCATGATGGTAAATGGTTTGCACTTATATAGCGCTTTTTTAACTTTAGCGGTTCCAAAGCACAACTTGGGATTCAGTGTCTTGCCCAAGGACACTTCGGCATGTGGAGTCATGTGGGCCGGGAATCGAACCTCCAACCATATGATTATTGGACAACCACCTGAACCACAGCCGCCATGAGCAACTTCTAGTACTGTTAAAATTGATCTAATTAGCACATTTTTATATAAAATTTTATTACTTATTGGTATACTTATTACTTGTACATAGGCACATTGAAAAGCCATTACATTTTCTCATTTGTCTTATAAGATCTTGCTGTTATAAATGGACAATGCTGACTATAAAATGAATCTGATCTTGCTGAGCTTCACCAGCAAAGGTCATGACCCTAAAAATAGCTAATGAACTATGTTCACTGTGTGATAGCAGGCAGTTAAATGAGAGGACAATAAAGCTAATTTTAGCCTAGTTTATTAAACTGGGCTCAATATACACACTGTTGCTGCAAATTAAAATGCCATGCTCTTTGTAGCTTTTTAAACTAGTTACAGTTGCAGTTACATTTATATAGTGCTTTTCTAGACACTCAAAACACTTTACAAAGTATGGGGTGGGGAGGTCTCCTCAACCACCACTAATGGGTAGCATCCATCTGGATGATGGGACGGCAGCCATAGTGCACGCCCACTACAAACCAGCTATTAGTGGAGAGGAAAGTGATGTAGCCAGTTCAGAGATGGAGATTATTAGGGGGCCATGATGGAGAAGGACCAGTGGGAGAATTTCACAGGACACCGGGGTTATACCCCTACTCTTTTACGATAAGTGTCTCAGGATTTTTAGTGACCACAGAGATTCAGGACCTCGTCCGAAAGATGAGTGCTGTTTTTACAGTATAGTGTCCCTGTCGCTATACTAGGGCATTAGGACCCACACAGACCATAGGGTGAGCACCCCCTGCTGGCCTCACTAATACCACTTCCATCAGCAACCTTAGTTTTCCCCAGGAGGTCTCCCATCCAGGTACTGGCCAGGCTCAACCCTGCTTAGCTTCAAGAGTGAAAGTAGCAGTGGACGCAAATCATATTGTTCTGTTAGGACTGTGTACAAAATGCACCAACACACCATGCAGTGTTCATGGCATGAAATGTAAACGCCAAAGTACTGTTGAAGTGCCATTCTGTTATTCCTATATGGTTTTTCTAGTGCTAGCACTTCACAAGTTGTTTATGTTGCCAGGGCGATGCCTTTGTCAATCAGCATGTGATTACACAAACCCAGCATAGTTCTGATCCGACAGAAAATAAGCTGTGTTTGAAGCTGTTGTAAAATCCTTGCAAAATATACAGTATATGCACATTACAATAATTGAATTCTGTATGCTTAAGCCATTGTTATGTCTATAGAATTCACTAATCATTTGTTGCTTAGCACCCAAAGCTTAATTTTAGCAGACTACATTTTGTGGCGGAAGCAGTGTTTATTGCAAATATTATGAATAATATATTACATATATTTCTTGGCATTTTATAACCCTGATACGAAAAAAAAGTTGGGACAGTATAGTAAATGCAAAAAACCAACAAAAAGAATCATTGAAAATTCAGTTCACCCTGTACTATATTGACAACATATTATTAACACATTATTTTATGTTTTACATAAAACATGTTTTACATCCATCTTCTATCTAGGGTCATGGGTAACCTGGCTCCTATCCCAGGAAGCATCAGGCACAAGGCAGGGTACACCTTGGACAGGGTGCCAGTATGTTTTACTTTTGTGAACTTTGTGAACTGCAACAACAAAAAAGTTGGGACAGTCGACTGTTTACCACTGTGTAACATCACCTTTTCTTTTAATAAGACTTAAGGGAATGGAAGACACCAGTAGGTTAAGTTTAGCACACAGAATTTCCCCTATTTGTCCATTATGTAGTTCTTCAGCTGTGCAACTGTACAGGGCCTTCATTGCCTTATTTTGCGATACATAATGTGCCACACATTCTCAATCGGAGACAGGTCAGGACTGCAGGCAGGTCATGCTAGCATCCGCACTCTCTCCTAACGCAACCATGCATTTCTAATCCGGGAAGAATGTGGTTTTGCGTTGTCCTGCTCTGGATGGCAGCATATGCTGCTCTAAAATGTGTACATATCTTTTTGCATTAAAGGTGCATTCACAGATGTGCAAGTTACCCATGCTATGACAGACGCTGGCTTTTGGACCGGACGCTGATAACAGCTTGGATGGTCCTTTTCGTCTTTGGCCCAGAAAAGTAACGGCTGTTTTGTCCCAAAACTATTTGAAATGTTGACTCATTGGACCACAAAACATGTTTCCACTGTGCTACTGTCCATCTCAGATGAGACCGAGCCCAGAGAAGTCAGCGGTGCTTCCGGTCAGTGTTGATGTATGGCCTCTGCTTTGCATAGTAAAACAGCATCTGATGATGCAGCGGCGAATGGTGTTGAGTGACAAAGGTTTACCAATTATTCCCGAGCTCATGTCAGGATATCCATTACAGACCCATGACTGTTTTTAAGTCAGTGACATCTGAGGGATCGGAGCTCAAAAGCATTCAGAAAAGGTTTTTGGCCTTGCCCTTTATGTACCAGATTCCTTTTAATTATATTGTGCACTGTAGAAGGTGAAATGCCCAAAATCCTCCCGATTTGTCTTTGGGGAATGTTGTTCTCAAAGTGTTGGATTATTCGCTGACGCATCTGTTGGCAGATTGCTGAGCCTCGACCCGTCTTTGCTCTTCAAGGACTAGACCTTTTTTGGAGGCTCCTTATATCCTATGATTAGACGATTGCCTCACCTGTTTCACATCACCTTTTTATCTCAACTTGTCACATCGCTATTAGTCCTAAATTCCCCTGTTCCGACTTTTTGTGGAACGTGTTGCATACATCAATTTCAAAGTAAAGGTTTACCTTCAAAAACTTTGGCGTTGATTAGGTAAAACATCAAATACCTTGTCTTTATATATTTTTTGTTTAAAGCTAAGTCAAAGTACATTTGCTCCTCTTTGTTTTTATTAGTATTTTCCCTACTGTCCCAACTTGTTCGATATTGTGGTTGTATAAAAGCAATAAGCTACTTGAGGACATGTGTTACAATGATTTTATCATGAGTAAGGGAGTTTTAGGGTGGGAAAAAAAGGTCTTAAACATGATAAAATCACTGTAAAACAAGTTACATAACGATCTTCATTACAAAGAGGTTTTAACATTTGAAATCAATGTTGCAAGGGTCTTTTTAACATTTTGCTTTTCATAATGTATTTATTTCTGATTTAGCATTATTAAAAAAAATGATGACGAATTGTAACATTAGTGAGGTGTTTTTACTTATCCTCTTAAGACTTCTCTTTTTTTGAGCTTTCATTAGTAGCAATGCTCATCTCTAAGCGCTTCACAAATACTTATGGCCATGTTGTCCTTGTACTCTCTGTGAACTGCTGAGATTATCTCTCTCGAGATCACCAGCCACTAACTCTGAGTGTAATAACACCCGTTTTCAGACAAACCTAAAAACTGCCCTTGGATCAGTGTGAAAGGTTGGTTTTACAGGATTTAGAGATGCCTTGCAGTGTGAGCTGAGGTCATTGCTGCTGTTGAGCTCCTCTGTGGGAATGCTGGAGCAGTGAAAGAGTGCTTTGTGGAAGCAAGAATTAGCCCTGTCTCCATACTTAAAGCTGCTTTTGTGTTCTGCTTCTGCACAGGTAGCTGCCTTCACCCCGGAGGTAGAAATTCGAGCCCTGGTTGAAGGACAGTTCTTGGCAAAGAGAGTGCATGCCCAAAAGTTGGGTTATAGGATTAGTAAGTGTTCTCAGTCTCATGTTCACTATCACTGTCCTCTTCTGTTATTTTCCCTTCAATCCATCTCACATTATTTAGCTTTGTGTGTCTATTTTCCTCATTAACATTGTGTACTGCAAGTTCTGAGGCTTGATTCACAGTTTTCTAAGAGGAATTCAACAGCTCAAAGTTCTGCTAGTACACTGAGGGAAATTACCTTCATCTCCTTTCTTTTTGGCTAATAGTGGTTTACTTTTATTGACACCATGTCCGGTTTTTACAGTACCTTTTTGTGTCATTATTTTCTTTTGCCTCCTCTATTATGTTGCAGCAGAAATCACAGTGAGGGTTATTACTTTACAAGTAGGGAAGCTTGCAGGCAGACAGCCGGTGAAACACCCACTTTAATTAAAGTGTGATCAGGTGCTGAGAGACGCGAGTTTTCTCTCAGCCTGAGAGAGATTGCCCTGAGTGCTGCCCAACCTGCTCGCAGTTTGTCCCTACTGCTTCCGGAGCTGTTTAAAATGCAATCACACCTTCTCTGCTTCACATCTTCTCCAAAATGTACAGCTGGTCAGTAGCTCCTTGTCAGCAACTTGGGAAAATCTCTCTGAAATTAGAACAGCATTGGCAAGATTTCCAGAAATGAAACGGACTGAAAACTTCTTGCTTATGTAACTTTGATTGACACAGACAAGGCAGAGACGCATAAAATCACGGCCTGTCAAAGCTAGTAGATGCCATCATTTTATCATATTATTTCAGCATTGTGCTTCAGTTCCTCTTTCAGTTCCTTTTGATTTGCTAAAATACACGACGATTTAATTTTTCACTCTGTTTTGAATTATATACACTTCCTATGTTGCAGTCTCATTTTGAACTCATGTACCCAATAGTTCCATTTAATGAGAAGAAAATGACTTTCCACTCTTAAGTAGTGTATATCTTTAGGATACAATTAAAAATTTCAGTGATACTACAGTCATCTGTCAACTAAGTCGTGCAGTGCCTGCCGATAACCGATTTAATTAACCGATACATTTTAGAATTGATACTGAACGAAAATGTAACACTTAACGTATAATATTAATGAGCTTGCTGAACTACGAAAATACACAGTACTAAGTGTACCATGAAAATGTACTGTACCCTTTTAATGGAATAAATATTCATATATATTAACTATTAATACATTTTTAAGTACAAAATAAAACATAAAAAAGATATACATCTAAATTGAACAAAAAAGTAACACTCCAACTAATAAATAAAAACAATCAATCCAAAATGAATATAAAAAACACTTCAAATAACAAAACAAAATTTACTAGTGATTTTTATTTTGCCACTAGAGGCTGCTCTCGTACTGTACAATGACAGAGGACACTTCTGAGCCGCTCCCGCTACGGATGCAACCAGGAAACATCAATATCGATTTTTGGCTATAACTAATCTTTCCAGCAATTGGTTATTAGTGCATATTAATCAACAAAACTGATCAATCTCTACTAGAGAGTGTTATTGGCCTTGCTCTCTGTGGAGGAGGGACGCTATTCCTGTGTCCTCTGTGATTCAGAAGGACACCAGTGAATTGTGCTCTCCTGTTATGTTGCATAAACAGAAGTTTCACATGTTTTAGAGGAAGAATATGTCAACCTACGACCTCCCGCCATCGATAGCTGTTGTGTATAGGTAGAATTCTCTGTTTGCAGTTTCCAATGACTTCATTGGAAGAAAGTGGGGCATAAATAGAAAAAAGAAAATGATGCACTATTCAATATCAAATCTATTCAATATCTGTATCAAAATTCACAGTTGAAGCTGTGTCTGAACTTGTGCCAAAATATCATAGAGGAAAATCAAGTAGATTGGTAGAAGTCACAAGGCAAAACTTGAGTGAATACATGTGTGTTCATACTAGCACAGCATCTATAAAACCCTTAAACCTGAAAGTTTAGTTTTCTGTTTTTCCTGCCTAATTAAAAAAAATTGGACCCCAAAATGAATAACATGATAACAAAATGAGTAATATAATGAGTAATATTTTGATCTGTGGGGCGCACGGTGGCTTAGTGGTTAGCATGTTTTCCTCACAGGGTCAGGGGTTCGATTCCCACTTTGGCCCTGTGTGTGCGGAGTTTGCATGTTCTCCCTGTGCTGCGGGGGTTACCCCCAGGTACTCCGGTTTCCTCCCCCAGTCCAAAGACATGCATGGTAGGCTGATTGGCATGTCCTAAGTGTCCATAGTGTATGAATGGGTGTGTGAGGGTGTATGTGATTGTGCCCTGCGATGTCCAGGGTAACCCTGTCTAGGGTGTATCCTATCTTGTGCCCCATTCTCCCTGGGATAGGCTCCAGGCTTCCCCATGACCCTGAAGGAAGGATAAGTGGTATAGAAGATGGATGGATGGATGGATGGATTTTGAGCTGTAAGAAACAGGATATTGTATGAATGTATTTAAATATTTGATTTGAAGTAGTTTACAAAACTAAAGGGATTTTACATCTGTGCAACCCCATATTTATACCTCAGGGAAAGTATTTTTCAAGAGTAAAAATTTATTTCAAACATTAGTCATGTCATTATGTTTTACACATTTATTTTGAAGAGACAATGCTGTTTTTTATGTTATAGCAAAAATCATTCTCACTAGAATTAAAGATAAATCATTGTTCCTGTTTTTTGACTGGAAATTTGAATTATTGGGTTATGTTTATTTTTATGAAGTGTGCCAATATTTCTGAAGGGAATAATTTTCTGAATATGTCGACCTATTTTTGTCTGTGTGTGGTGGGGGTCAGCGTTTGATAATTAAATTGTTATTCAGAATTTCAAAGTGGGAAATCAATAGTACACAGGCATAAGAATGTATGGAAATGAAATATTTGTTAGATCTCCTCCTCCTAAAACTCATGAGGTCCCAGGTGCGCTGTGCTATAGTTTAAACCCAAGACTATTTCATATTTATCAGGTTGTGATTATATTTTTTTCTCTTCAAATGCTGAATAGTAAACCAACTGGCCAACAATCAGGGGATTATTTTTCTCCAAAATGCCACCAGCAAAAGGTACATTACTGAAGGGTGTCCCCCCCCCCCCTTTTCCATTCTAGCACTTTGTCTATTGATTTATGCTCAGGGTGATTTGACATTTTGCCTTGCTGCAGGGTTTTTATCTGGGGGTGGTATGAAGCTGAAATCACTCTCTGCTGAAGGTCAGCTGGACCCTGACAGGAGCATTTTTGCTAAAAGTATTGCTCACTACTATCTGTTGATAGCTATTAATAATGTACTTGGTGGCTGACAAATCGCTCATAAGTGTACACTAACATATCGTCAATATGGTGTACCCTTTATAAATTATTCCGTAAACACCGCTCTGAGAGAAATGTCTGCCTTTTGGCATCTTTATAGTCTTTGACACAACACACTACACCACACCACATATTAAACATGTTTTACTATTTTCTATTCATCAGCATTGTGCACTGATTGAGAATGATCCATTAAGATAATGTCAACGATGATTAAACATATGAGGTGTGATCACCCTTCATATCTGCTGCATTTTTTGAGCTTGCTTCTACGACCCCCTGATGTGAAAAAATGAGTACACCCTACGGAAATTGTTGGTTCTTTTGACATATTTGGACAAGCAAACGTTTGATCCTCTTTGAAACAATGCATATTAATAAAGTTGATGCACTCTATCGAATGACACATAAAATTGACATTTTCTAGTACATTTTTTATTTAAATTAACAAAAAACAGATCAGTCACATGGAAAAAGGATGTACACCCCTACATTTATCACACCTTCAAATCCATAAAATTTTAATCAGGTGTTCAGGATTGGGTGTCAGTGATTTGAACCTGCTTAGGGAGTGCAGGTGGAACTGGTCATATTTATACTCCTCTCATATCTTGTGTCTGGTGTTCCCAGTTCATCATGCCAAGATCTAAAGAGTTCTGCAAAGCCTTCAGAAAAAAGGTTGTGGATGCCTATAAGTCTGGCAAGGGATTTAAAAAGATCTCCAAATTATTTGAAATACATCATTCCATCACACAAGTGGTGGAGATTTCAAACGACTGGCAATTTGTTCAGGACTGATCATCCTAGCAAATTCAGTCAGAGAGCAGACTGTCTGAAGAAAAAAGAACTCTCCAATAACACCAAAATTTCATCACTGGATCTGCTAGTAAGTCTTGTAACTGTTTGTGTCAAAGTGCATGTTTCTACAATCAGAAGAGATTAAACAAATTTGACCTGCATGGGAGGGGTGCCAGGAAAAAGCCTTTGCTGTCTAAATAAGAAAATTAAAGCAAGTCTACAGTTTGCCAATGAGCATATAGGCAAAGACCAGGTATTTTGTTATAATGTGCTCTGTACAGACAAATCGAAGTATAGAGTTGTTAGGCCACAGTAACAGCAGATATGTTTGGTGCAGACCAAAGACAGCTTTTCAGGAGTAGCACCTCATACCAACGGTGAAGCATGGTGGTGGAAATGTTATGGTTTGGGGTTACTTCGCTTCCTCAGGCACTGGAAAGTTTGCATTTATTGATTCAACTATGAATTCTGCAGCATGTCAAAGACTACTTGATGATAATGTGAGGCCATCTGTCCAAAAGTTGAAGTTGAACCGAAAGTGGACCTTACAATAAAAAAGTGATCCTAACCACACTAGCAAATCCACCATTGAATGGCTCAAAACGAAGAAATGGAGGGTTATGGAATGGCCTAGTCAAAGCCCGGATCTGAATCCCATAGAAATGTTGTGGGGGGATTTGAAATGGGCAGTACATGCAAGGACATCCTCAAACATCTTGCAACTGAAAGGATATTGCATGGCAGAGTGGTCAACAATTCCAGCAAGCAGATATCTCAGACTGGTGGACAATTAAGCAAAATGCCTACAAGTAATTATTTCTGCGAAAGGGGGCAATACTAGCTTCTGAGGCCAAGAGTGTACTTACATTTTCAACAGAAGAATATCACATCTATTGATATTTCTGTTGAATAAATGATTGAAAAAGATTATTTTCCTTGTGGTTTTGTTCATGTATGTCAAATGTATTAATAGGGACTGTTTCAAAGCTGATCAAATGTTTGCTTGTCCAAATATGTCAAACAAGCCAACAATCTCCATGGGGTATACTTATTTTTTCACATGACAGGATGTGTTGTAAATCCATCTCTTAGTTAAGGGACATTGATTCTACCTGCAGTCCTGCTATTGCTGTAAATTATTCACCATGCTCTTTGATCTGTCCCTGCCCACTTACTCAGGGACCAGTGTGTGGTCTCTCTCTCTCTCTCTCGCTCTCTCTCTCATTCACTTCCACAGGCAGGCAGAGCTCTGACCTTTATTTGCATGACTGTCAAAATTTCAATTCTGCCACAACATTAAGATGAATCTGGACAATCATGAACGCAATGAGATGATTAAGCATACAATATTTCAAATGTTTTGAGCAGCACAAATGCATACAATAACAATAGAAATCTGACAAATTACCATTTATTATCATTCAGTGAATTTTGTGTGTTGACAGTGTCAATGTCCTGGGTTATCTCATGCTGACACACACACTAATGCTAGCTGGCAAAGCTGTGGCAGTTTTTTAGAATGATTTGAATTGCAAAATAGTAAACAGCCATGAAACAGTTGTCTTTTAATTTTAATATTTTAAAATGTTTTCTGCATATTGCCTGAAATAAATTAGCGATAACCCTGTCATCTGTACAGAGAAAATGTGACTGTTTTCTGATGATAAGTCACATTATGTCACTCTGATGAGCTCCTCCACCAGGTCTCTTTTTAGGGCCTAATGGCCAGATTAGAAATTTAACATTAAATTTTTTGAACACAATTTCCAGAAAATCTTCGAAGAGATTATATGATTATAAGTAAGTCTTGCTAAGGCAACGGTTATCGAAACCATGCTTTAGTGTTTTAACATAATCTGAAAGTTGATCAAAATAAGGTTAATACTGTGTTAAAATCCATTTCATGTTAGAGATTTGTCACACACTTGTATGTCAATGCCAACAGCATTTAAAAGCCTTCTGAAAAGGTTTTAATTTGAAGGATCTGGAGCGATTCTGTATGGATGCTCTCAGATCCCTTGCCATGTATTCTCCAACCTCATCAGGCATTATAGTAGAAGACTCCGAGCTGTTATCTTGGCAAAGGGAGGTAGCACAAAGTATTAACTAAAAGTGTGCCAGTAATTGTTGCACACCTACATTTAACAAAGATTTTTTTTTATAAACCTGTGTTATGTTTGGAATTGTTTGATATCTATGAGAGCAGAGTATTTATGTGAATAATTTGAACACAATATAAAAATGAAACAATAAGGACAATTTTTCACAGCTTTCTTTGCTCATATTTACCAAGGGTGCCAATATTAGTGGAGGGCAGTGTATAGTGCCGCTGTCAGGCCAACTGGTCTCATTTGTCTTGCCTGAGGAAGAATATCTGATAAGCACAGAACAGTCTTTATAATTACAGCAACAGTTCCTTGTAGGTGTAAGTATACGTAGGTGTAAGTATATGCCAAATCTGTGTTCATATAATAATTTATGGTGAGGTTAGGAAATATTATATAAAATCTAATGCCTTCATGTTGCCGAAATTGGTGCTTCTTCCATCTTATGCTTTGAATATGCACATTCAGAAATGTGGAAATTCAGTGACGAGAAACTTAGCAGTCGTGGCAAGTTTCACTGAAATGAAAATAAAAGCTAGACCTTAACTGCGGTCCTGTGTTGGTATTGTTGCAGTGTTAGATGGTCACTGAGGCTCAAAGCCAACACTTAAGATTGCTATGCATATTTAACAAAGACTGGCTCTTTATTATTTACACACATTAGGTGATGATGTGTTTTAAATGAAATGGGATATGTATTATATGTAATCTGTTCATTTGATGTGCTGCATCACGGCTAACACCAAGTCAGGCAGGAGACGATAGTGATCATAATATTTATAATATCCGCTCTTCTATTTCTTTGCCTCTGTATCCTATCATTGACAACATCTTTGCTGTAGACAAACAGTGACACAATGTTCAGCCATAAGAATACACATGATGCAGCATTCACCTGGCTGTGTAGAACTTACTGACTTATGTTATTTCATGTGAATGAGCACTCAACTGGAATTTTGTGAGGATATTTTGTGGGCTCTTGTGAATATGTGATTAATGCATATAAGCATGATTCTACTCCTTCGGTCATTTTCTGTATGCATCAGTAGGATTCTTGTAAGACCTTAGCTCCTAAAATAGAAATGAATAAACAATAATTACTGGCCTGACTAACTGCCTCGGTTTTTTTTTTTGTTTATTTTTCTGTTCATTTCTGTTTACTGCGTGGGAGAGTGCACTTGTCTTTCCGACCTGAAATCTGGCAGAAATAGTACTGTTTAAGTAGAGGTGTAAAAAAATAAAAACATGAGCAAATTTCGCAACTATTCTACAGTAAGTACATTAAGCAAAGCCCTCATTTGACCTTAGTGTATCCTTCAGAATATTGACACATTCAGGCTATTTTGAAATATCCTAGAAGCTGTGTGAGACATTTGAGACATATCCTTAGTTTCCTTCATTGTTTATATGATTCACTCACTGATCACTTTATTTGGAGACAGACCTTCATCTGTCTAGTAGGATTGTCACAATACCATAAACATATCTTCTGATACTGTACTAGCTGAAGTATCACGATACCAAGTAGTATCATGATACCACAGGATATTGTGTTAATTCATAATGCAAATCTACAAAATTAGCGAAATGTACAGAAATATATAGATATAAATTAAATCAGACAAACCAAATTTTCCTGGAATATTTTATTAATGAGAATGAATAACTGGCTATCTGGCTACTGGAAAAGCTCAAGAACAAACATACAATTGGCAAGCAACTAATTCCACATATTTCATCTGTTGTTCTCTAGAGCAGAGGTTCTCATCCTTTTGTAACTAAAACTGAAAAGACGCAAAGTTTGCAACACTGGTCTTCACTGACCGCTAGATAAAAGGCAGGCTAAACTCCACTTCTTCCCAGCAAAAAGAAAACTTGCCCAGAGTTTTTCTGATAGTGGAGTCATGAACAGTGACCTTTACTGATGCAAGAGAGGCCTGTAGGTCCTTTGGTGTCGTCTTTGGCTCTTTTGTGACTTCCTGGATGAGTCGTTGTTGTGCTGTGGAGGAATCTTTGATGTTCTGGAACTTCTGGGAAGGTTCACTATTGTGCTGAGGTTTTTTTTCCATTTGGAGATAATGGCTCTCAGTGTGGTTCTTTGGAATCCGAGATCCTTTGAAATAGCTTTGTAACCCTTCCCAGACTGATGTATTTCAATAATCATTTCTGGAATTTCTTTCATCTTTGGCATAGTGTATTACACGGTAAGACCTTTTGACCAACTTCATGCTGTTGAAAAAGTTCTATTTAAGTGTTGATTTGATTGAACAGGGTTTGCAGTAATCAGACCTGGTTGTGTCTAGTACAGCTCAACCCCATTATAAATGCAGTTTCATAGATTTGCGGAATTAGTAATTACGGGGCAAATACATTTTCACACAGGTCCAGTTGGTATTAGATAACTTTTTTTCTTCAATAAATAATATTATCATTATATAAAAACTGTATTTTGTGTTTACTCAGGTGGACTTTGTTTTATCTTAGATTTTGTTTTAATTTCTGAAAGAATTTAGTATGAGCTATACGCAAAATCAGAAGAAATCAAATAATTTTTCACTACACTGTATTTACACACATCAGTTGGAATAATGTTAGCTCGCTTACTAACAAACACGAAATCTTTACAGATTAAAGTAAAGTATTTAGCTTAACTATAGTGTCATAGACCTTTGTGTATTTTGCAAAAGCAGTAGGATGTGTCGTTTTAGCGGAAATAGTATTAACTGCCACACATACACTATTACCGTATACCGTACTGATGTTTAAAAATTATGGTGGTATCACTGGTATTTTGAAGCTTTAGTATCACGATGCCACCATAGTACCATTATACCATGCAACCCTACTGTCTAGTTTTGGTGAGCCTGTGCCTGGTGTAGCTGACCATGGTTGTAGAGTGGTTATTTGTGTTATCATAGCCTTCCTGTCAGCTTGAACCAGTCTGTCCATTCTCCTTTGTCCTCTCTCATCAACAAGGCTTTTCACCTGGAGGACTGATAAAGTGGTCTGTGCGTGTATGTTACTATACTCGATAGACTCAATGCCATTTATTATGTGGACACTTAAAAATATTGTTTCTCCCTTACATTTGGTAGAAGTCTGTTTAGATTGACAGCTTTGTGCTCCTATAATTTAAAACTGTCCTTCTCAAACCGCAGGATGCAGACAGCTGTCTCGTAAGCTTTCATACACTGGATGTATTTGAAGGCCATATTTTGGACAGACGCGACCTTTTGTTTGCAAGTTTTATGGATTTACCTTCAATCTTGATGAAAATAATGGACATACGCTTTGCCTTCTGCGATCTTTATATTAAAACTTAACCCTACAAGTCAAGTACAATATAGTGATAATATAAATAGTGATAAATGCCGAGGCTGTGATGCTATATTGGAACTATGCTGTCCACTGAATGAATTTGATGTTTCCACACGCCTGCACACATACAATGCTCCACAGATTCTCTTCGATTCCTGAAGATAAGAGAGGAAAAAATTAATGGCTCAGTGCAGCTGCATGCTTACTTTACTGCTCTGTTTGTCAATAGTAATAGCCAAGAGATTATTGACAGTGCACTAGCTGAAGATAGAAAAGATGTCTGCTGTTTTTTTGCTCGTAATCAAAAATCACATTTATAGACTTTCTGAATAGAGATATTCATACATTCAAGGCTTCCAGCTCTGCAATTATATAACCACAAGCTGGCACTTTTCCTATATCAATGCATATTAATGTTCAGACATTTCTATGTTCAAGTTGGTGAAAACATGAATTAGAGCTTTAACTGCCTCTTCACCATTTGAAAAAACCCTGCATGAGCACTTTAATGTCTTTTTACACTGAAACCTATCAGAGCTGCAACAACTAATTGATAAAATTGATAATAATCGATTATGAGAATCATTGTCAACGAATCTCATTATTGATTAGTTGGTGGTCTGCTACATTTACTCGGGGTACATTTACTCACTACGTCACTTCTGTTCCAAAAAAACGCTTCGGAGAGTAAATACTAAAGTTGTGTCCCAAATGAAGTAATATACACTTACACTATGCACTGTGTACTCTACCGTCTAATGCAATGTTTCTCAACCGGGGTTAGAAACACCTAACCCTAGTGGTCAGTGGTGTAATTGCAGGGGGATGTGGGAAAGTTTAAAAAATTGTTTAAATAATATTTTTTACATATATAATATATGTGTGTATATATAATAGTGTATAACAGTGGCACATGAAGTCATACAAATGTAATCTGACGCCGCTAGCAGATACCCAGAGTCACCGACAGTGACTTTCTTCAGTTTACTGTTTGTCAACATTACTGTTTTAACATGACCTCAGACGGAGGCGAAATCGTCAAGTGACAGTGGAAGAAAGTGTGCAACCGCCAAGTCCTCTAAGGCAGGGGGTACTTTATATTAAACACCCTGAAGAAGATCAAACATTACAAATCAGAATTTATGTAGCACGGTAGTGATGCACGAACACAAAATTATGTTTAGAGCCAAAATGCTCCATGGTGTGTAAGGGGCAGGGGAAACTGGTGCAAGTTGCTTAAAAGGTTTCATTTAATTCAAATTCATTGTTATTATATGTTGTGTTTGTAACGAGGCCTCGCTGCTCCTCATGTGCAGTGTAGACGCGATGATGAGCAGTGAGAGCGCGAGTAAGATCTGTAATGTCAAATTAAAACATTATGATCAAAAGTAAAACAGTATGATTAAAGAGAGTGAGTAACAGAAACCACAAGGTTCAGTAAAAGGGAGGTTTTTATTGTTAATTTTGGACTGTAGTTTAATTCCGTGCTTTTTGTGCATCCACAAAATGTAATGCATAAATACTATTGTGTGTGTGTGTGTGAATATATATATATATATA
>JAFFST010049146.1:23959-35792 GCA_022414735.1 Noturus placidus | reverse complement strand
ATAATTTTGCACACCCAATTTTTCAGTTTTTTATTTGTTGAAAAAGTTTGAAATATCCAATAAATTTGGTTCCACTTCATGATTGTGTCCCACCTGTTGTTGATTCTTCACAAAAAATGGCATTATATCTTTATGTTTGAGGCCTGAAACGTGGCAAAAGGTCGAACAGTTCAAGGGGGCCGAATACTTTCGCAAGGCACTGTATATATATATGGGTGGCTGTGGCTCAGTGGGCGGCTGTGGCTCAGTCGGTAGAGTGGGTTGTCCACTAATCCACTAATCGTGGGGTTGGTGGTTCGAATCCCGGCCCGGGTGATCACATGTCGAAGTGTCCTTGGGCAAGACACTGAACCCTAAGTTGCCCCCGATGGCAAGCTAGCACCTTGCATGGAAGCTCTGCTACCATTGGTGTGTGAGTGTGCTCTCAGTAGTAAGTCGCTTTGGATAAAAGCATCTGCTAAATGAATAAATGTAAATATATATCAAACCCAGACTTATTTCAGAAATGCTATGTATATGTTATATTCTATGCTGGAAAGGCATCACATTACTTATGCAGAAAAACAAGATTTAATGCCGATGTAGTTATCCAAGTGATTTCATTTTTACAAAACCATAGTTCTTTTATAACACTTTTAATATATAAAGAAAATATTTTGCAGTTGTATATTGCTTATGCTGCCAAACCAGTATGAGCAAACATGGTGTCAGGATTTATCTCAATACTAAATTGCTTTGGATTTGAACTTTCATTTATGGCTATTTACATTTACACAGGATAAATCATCTAAAAATCCATTTTTATAGCACCCTGTTCAAGTTGGCTGCTCTGGTGTATTTTGGTCAGTTGCATGTTGTCGCATCATGTGCGTTAGCGACCTAACAAAAGGTCTGCATTTGATTTCAGCATTTGATTGGAAAGTTCGGATCAATGTCAGTAAAAAGCAGATTATAATGAAGCTGAAAAATCAAAAATGTCAAAAAAAAAAAAAGAGTTATAAGATCTGGCTGTTTAAAGCAGTCATCTAACCTGAACCCCACTGAGCATCAAACAGAAAATGAAAATGGCTGCATTATAGATCTGACCGAGTGACTTACAATTACCCTGGATAAAAGCAACTAAGCAGTTGGGGGTTAAGAGCTATGCTCAAGGACTCAGCATTGGAGGCTTGGTGATAGTTCAGCCAATTCTCTTCAAACACTCTTTTTCCTAACATTATTAACACCTAACAGCACTTATATTTTCTAAGTATGCTCATTTAAACTCTGTTTGAGTGTGCAATAGAATTCATATTATGCAATATACTACATTATGTGGATACAGGAGGCATGGTGGTGTAATATATCTCACAGACTCAGGGTCGCTAGTTCCAGTCTGAGCTCAGGCTACAGTCTGTGTGAATGGAACCCTGTGATGTCAGAATCCAAGGTGGATTTTCTGCCCTTCAGCCATACTGTTACAGATCCATTGTGACCCTAACCATGATGAACCAGGATGTAGGGGTTGCACAACCACTAGTTGACCAGTAATTTAAAAAAGTCATCAACTAGTCATATTTTTAAGCAAAATGTTTAAAGTTACCAATCGTTTTATGTTGTTTTGTTTATGCAGCAGAGATCTCATCAATCCACTTCAGTTAACAGCCAAACACAGGCTACAAATTAAATGTCCAGCTTCAGTGCTTTTTTTAGGCTACACTGTTAACAATGAAAGACAAAAAAAATATTATATGACATTATCTAATAGTCCCCGCCTTGTGCCCGATGCTCCCTGGGATAGGCTCCAGGTTCCCCATGACCCTGAAAAGGAGTAAGCGGTAGAAGATGGATGGATGGATGGATTATGTAATAGTGTATTGCACCATACTGCACCATTTAATGACATACCAATTCATCTTGTGTGGATGAAATCATTGATTCTGAACATGAGAGCACACCGTGATGTGATAACTCATTATAGCTTAATAATGGATAAAGGATGCAACGTCTACAGTAGCACGTTTTTCAGGCATGTTCAACTCTTGTGTCAGTAGTGTCTGAAAATGTTTGGAGCTGGCATGTGCCACTGCTCTGACTCTAAACTTGTTGAGTGGTATTGTGTTAAGGTGTGAAACCTGTGGCTCTTTCAAAATGCTCTTTAACACACTGCTGTTCACAATTGAATTCACTACACAACAGTGCAAGGATATTATTTACATTTTATTTAGCTTTAAAGGATCATTTAAAAAGAATAAGGAATTCTTATGGGAGCACAGCTCTCCACGTGTTAACAAAGTGTTGCTGTTCCATTAAGGCTAAAAGGAAAAATAAATACTTCCCTGCATAGTGCAGGTGATTTTAGAATTGACTTCATCTAGTCTGATTTTTTTTAAGACTAACAAAGTGTATTTAGCATTCTTTACCATCTGCCTGCAGTGGCGATTAGTGAATCTACTAGCCAACTACTCTATGAAACCCCTAGTGTGTATATATGTCTTCTGTCCATCAATTTCCCTATACAGGGTGGCAGGGGCCAATCCATTACAGGCACAATCACACTATGGACAATTTGGAAAGGCTAGTCAGCCACCAACGCATGTATTTGGTCTGGGGAGGAAACCAGAGAACCCCTGAAGCACAGGGAGAACATGCAAGCTCTGGGAGATGCAAATATGCCAAGCCACCCTGCTCCCCATGTTTACGTCTTGCACCACAAAAACCCTGATAAATATAAAGCAGTTACTGAAGATGAGTTATATGAACAGCCAATCTAACTACTGGCAAGTTTTTTAGGAAGAACCTGAAAGAAACCTACATGAACATGGAAAGAACTTGTGAAAGAGTAACCTAAGCCCATGATTGAACCGGGGACCCTGGATATGTGAGGCAGCAATGATTTCTACCTTGTCACTGTACTGCTCCAATTACAATATAATATATTTAAAATTCTATGATACAGCACTGCAAAGGACAATCTCCTTATAAAAATATTCAACCAAAAGCATGGGACACACTGTAGGTCTGCATGCTCACTTTCATGTTATATACATTGTATAAGACGTTTAGACATCATTCATGATGGCATTGTCTATGAAAATGAGTATTCCATCGTTGTGACTGTGCTTGTGTCAGGAATATAATCAGCATGACTTCTTCTCGACGACAGGTTCTGTCTGACGTGTTCAACGTTCCAGTGTACACAATCGACGTGGCTAACTCTGCCTGTCTCGGCTGCGCCTACAGAGCTGTGCATGGTAGGATTATCTCTTACTAAATATGAACACCATGCTTTTCATTCTTGATGATTCTTATTGAAAAAAGTCAGCACAACGGCTGTGATGTAAATGTTAAATGTTTAACATCCAATCACAGTATTTGTGTAGATAAATGATTACAATTTATGGGCTTGACGTTATGAAGATTCATTTCCTAATTGTTTGTCTAACTCAGCCTTCATTAGTGTTTATCATCTAACTCTTCTGGGCATCATATGTGTCTTTGTGTGTTATATACACACAGAGATTTGTTACTTGTGAATGCTTGGTTATAATTCGTATTAGGGTGCTACACCTTGTCATGGCTGCGCTCCAGACAGACTCATCAATTTGTTTAGTCTAATATAACTTGACGGAGAGTGTCTTGTAAAAGCATTGAGCCCGAGTGAGCCATTTGGAGCCTTCACCAAGATCCTCCCAATCACATGTTATACACCTGATTGCTTAATTGCTATAATGGAACAGAGAGCTTTAAATTCTTGAGGAAGACGATAATTATTCTTTTATTATTCAGTCTGTTGTTTGCATTTTTTTCCCTGACAAGGGGTTTGGCAATGCTTTCCCATTTGCATCTAGTGTTAATGTGTCACCCTAATCACTCCCGTTATTGCAAATAAAAGCTTGCCTGAGAAGCAGCGTTCACGCTTAGTTTTGTGCTGTTGGTTTATGAATTCTCTTGAAGCTTTGATTAATAAAAAGGAAAGGATAAACAGGCTGAATTATTTGACGGGAAAATGCCATGCCTTTTCTTTAGAGACCGCTGATGTGTCTGAACTCATGACCTCCATGATGTTCCACTGGATGACTGCTGTCACTGCACAGAGCTGGTGTGTGTGCGTACTTGTGTGTCTGTGTGTGTGAACATGAGAGAGAGAGAGAGAATTACCATATGCATGTAGTTTCAGTTAATATATCATAAAATTTCTAATATTCAGCAAATTCTCAACGTTACATGTCCTATTTCCAAGCTTTTATAGTTTTATAATTTTTTAGTAGATAATAGTGTTGTCCACTATTTTATTACCTGTTAAGCCCCTTTGAGACTTAATTCCTGTTTTGCATATTAGGGTTTTAAACCACATTAAGGATTTATTTAGTTTTTACCTAAACAAAATGCAAAGCAAATTTTTTATGAAACAAATTGGGTCAATGATAGTGTTAATCTCTATAATAATGTAAAAGATTCAACAATGGGGCGCACAGTGGCTTAGTGGTTAGCACGTTCGACTCACACCTCCAGGGTTGGGGGTTCGATTCCCACCGGGGCCCTGTGTGTGTGGAGTTTGCATGTTCTCCCCGCATCTTCCTCCAGGTACTCCGAAGACATGCATGGTAAGCTGATTGGCATCTCCAAAGTGTATGAATGGGCTCATAAATGTGTATGTGATTGTGCCCTGTGATGGATTGGCACCCTGTCCATGGTGTACCTCACCTTGTGCCCGATGCTCCCTGGGATAGGTTCCCCGTGACCCTGAAGAAAGGATAAGCGGTATAGAAGGATTCAACAATGAAGATAATTCAACAGTGTAAAATTCAACAGTTTATAAGCTTCTATCTGACAGTTAGAAGATATTGAACTATAAATTTAAAGACCCTCTTAAGGTGAAATCACTGTTTTATACTTCAGCAATATTTTTGGGTAAAACCTCTAACAGATCTTCAGTGTCATGCTAATAACATATTTATTACACTACCTCAGGTTTGCCAAAATCATCAGATCTTATAATTCCAAGGTCTTGATATGTCTATGTAATTATTATATAGTCATATGTCAGAGGCCACTCTTTTGTTTTCAATCAAATGTCCATTCAATACTTATTGGTAATTATTTGCGGGGCAAACGATAATGATGGGGAAACGTACAGTACATGAGTATGTATATTTTACTTTCATCCTGACAAAGGAACCAAACAGTGAAGTGCTGAAATATTCAGCGTGTAACAGACCATGACTCTGCAGTCGATTAATTCAAACGGCTTCCTAAGAGCTGCAATGTCTAACATCCTAATCACCGGTTTCATCAGGCACATATAATTGCATGTTACATGACTCACTGTAGTGATTCAGAGGAGTTTTAACACAGTTCTGTGGTATTCAATTAAAATTTGTAAAGGTCCAACTAAATTGCTTGCTTATAAAAGTCTGGATAAACAACTAACATGACTGATTGGTGACTACAGTCACCTTTTAATGTGTTGTTTTTTTTCCGTAGTGGAACTTCAGGTTACCGTTTTTGACTAGTGCCACAGTCTCTAAACAGATGTGCCACTAAATGTAAATCAGCTTTGTCATGAAAATGCCTGATGGTTTACACGTAATTGGCAATTACTCACGAGTACAAAGAAAATCAGCATTGCAGAAACGTCTGAACTAAAATCTGACCTACTAGTTCAGTGTAGCCTATGAAAACATTTACACACCATTTTACTAAAAGATTGAGGCCCACTGTTCCTGTTGGATTATTTCAGCAGTGCTACATCTCTAGTTTCATAAATGCTGACCGTTTTTAGGGAAAATGGCTTTATGAGTCATAAGAGACAGCGAATTGATATTAAAGACCGAGTCTCACTCACTCTGCCATTAGCTAAAACCTCAGCTGGATGACTCGTCCACTTAATCATGCCTTTTCTGGATCCATGCTCTAATTCCTCATCTGGTTTTATCGTAATCCAGCTGCATAGACACGAGACAAGGCTGATAAGGGCCCTAAGGTTGTTCATTAAAAGCTAAAGCAGGTTTGAAATGGTTGTGCCCTACATGAGCAACGGAGAATGGTGTTCAGGTCGGCTTTTACTATATTCAGCACTCTGTTTTATTCATTTGTGTTATTTATTCATTTCTGCTGTGGCCATCAGTAGTGTAGAATAGAGATGGGTGTCAGTGGTTCATCGTAATAAACCACATTCTCAATTTCTCCTTGACTTGATTGCATTAGTATCAGTATTGCTCTTGTGTCAGCCTTAATGGCTAAAAAGACTGATGGGGATTTTGAGAACAGTGAAGGTTCTCGCTATTGAGAGCCCTTACCTCTGAATCAGTTCTGCCTTCATTACTGTAACTAAATCTCATAGGGCTTCGAGTCCAAAACAACTTGAAGTGTCTGGAAGTGTAATCTCAGATAGACCTGATTTATTATATACTAAAGTTCTCTCTTTGTGGATGTTTGAAACAGTAACCTGAGGTGTGTGCGCGTGTGTGTGTGCGCGTGTGTGTGTGCGCGTGTGTGTGTGCGCGTGTGTGTGTGTGTGCGTGTGTGTGTGTGTGTGTGTTTGTTTGTGGGTGTGAGAGATAATTTAGTCATTACAGTCAGCTGCACAGTTTCAGTGTCTAAGCTGCTACCATTACAGAACCCAGCACTCTGGACCATATTTACACAGGGAAATAAATGGATGTTACTTTCCAGTGGACCTTCTTAAAAAAAATAAAAATCTCCTCCTGAAATGTTGCGATGGCTATGATTTGACAGAAAGGCTACAGTAACTCAGATAATCACGCTGTACAATTGTGGTGAGCAGAAAAGCATCTCAGAACCTTGAGGTGGATGGGCTACAACAGCAGAAGAGCACATCGGGTTCCACTTCTGTCAGCCAAGAACAAAAAACTGAGACTGCAGTGGGCACAAACTCGCCAAAACTGGACAGGTGAAGACCGGAAAACCGTACTCTGGTCTGATGAATCTCAATTTCTGCTGAGACACACAGGTGGAAGGATCAGAATTTGGCACCAACAGCATGAATCCATGGACCCAATTTGCCTTTGTCAACAGTCCAGGCTGGTGGAGGTGGTGTAATGGTGTGGGGAATGTTTTCTTGGCACACTTTGGGCCTATTAATATCAATCAATCATTGCTTGAATGCCACAGCCTATTTGAGAATTTTTACTGAACATGTACATCCCTTCTTGGTCACAACTCACCCAAATCCTGATGTCTACTTCCAGCATGATAATGCACCATATCACAAAGTAAAAGTC
This sequence comes from Noturus placidus, assembly GCA_022414735.1. Taxonomy (NCBI): domain Eukaryota; kingdom Metazoa; phylum Chordata; class Actinopteri; order Siluriformes; family Ictaluridae; genus Noturus; species Noturus placidus. The sequence goes on along the minus strand of JAFFST010049146.1, from coordinate 28,566 downwards.
ATCTCAAACTGGTTTTATGAACCATCTGAATTCAGTAGAACACCTGTGGGATGTGGTAGAACAAGATTTGCAGCATGAACGTACTGAAAAATCTGCAGAAATTACATGATGCACTTTTAATTTTAACATGGATCAGAATCTCAGAAGAATGTTTCCAACATCTTGTGGAATTCATGCCTCGAAGAATTGAGAATGATTTGAGAGCAAAGGGAGGCATGACCCAGTATTAGTACTGTGTTCCAATTAAAGTATGATTTTGACTTGCATAAGAGATTTGTTCAAAACACCCTAAAACAACCGTTGTGATTTCATGAGAACTTTAAGTAAAAACAACTAATTATAAACAAGAAAAATGATCGTAGATTGGCTTTAGACAATAACATCTTATTTTCAATTGCAGAAATGAGTGATAACTTTGTTTTGGTGTTCTTAAATGCTGTTATGTTGAGAGTCTACCCCATCATTCTTTTATAGCCTCTCTAGTGAATAGGAAGCCATTTTGAATGCAGCCTTAGAGTGTGTGAATTAGTCCTCCATGCATGCAAGCTGGAGATTGCAGGGTTTTATGTGAAGATGTAATTTTGAGTTAAATATCATTGACGATAAAATATTACTGTGACAAGTCTAAAATTACTGGAAACATAAAATTTTGTGATAAAATTGGGATATTGCCTCCTTGTGATGTTCCTGCATAATGTAGTTCCTCTACTAATGTTTGCTCTGTCTGTGGCAGCATTAGAGGACAATTGGGCTCATTACTATTTAAAAGCTTTTCAATACTAAACCATCAATATAACAATGCATTAAAGCGAATAAAATTCAAATGTGATTTTAAAGGAATTTGACAGCAATAATGATTGCAATCGGCACTACAAAATTAACAATTTGCATTGAATTAGCAGCATAGCTAGTTCTGCAGACAACAGCAAAATTATCCTAACTAATAGGTGGGCTGCCTGGCTCAAAGTTGCCAGGACCTCTTGGAGGGGGGGACGACTAATGACCTTTCAAAACTAACCTAATTGTCAACAAAAAGCTTTACAATGTCCAAACTCAAATCTGATCCTCCCAATCCTTGATGTAAACTCCAAAACCACTATAATACCTTTTTTTATCTTCATTAACGTTTTTCTGCTCGGGGTAACAGTGATTCCAGTGTTTATCCTGGAAACGCTTGAATTACCCCCAGGATAATACACCAGTCCATCACAGGGCATAACTGCAACAGACAAAAATATATTTAAATACATCTAAGTAACATCAGCTTGGGTTTGATATATTGATATAATTATTGTTCATTAATGTAAATAAAACGTCCAATCCATGACACAGTCATAAACAGCGTAATTAATTTTTTTTTAGCACGGATTTAGGAAACCTGGCCTGGTCTCGAACTTTTGAAGATACATTAAAAAAACAAAAAAAAAAAAAAAAAACAACTGTGGTAATAAATCCTGGTTTAAAAAAAGGGTTGTGTAAAATTGGTTAATTATTAATTGCTTAGCCTCTGCACACTTTCATTTGAATTGCGTCATAAAATACTACTTGGCATTAGCTATTATTATAGCCATCATAGTGACTAGACTGAATGAATACACCCTGTTATATATGCAGTTATAGATACCGCTAGTTTCAAATAATTACTGCACCACTGCATCATATAGCATTTACACACAGCCACTTTCCTTTGCTGGTTACTGCTGACTGCGTTGATTTTATATTCTGCTGCTCCTGAAAGCAAATGAATGATGGTTCAGCATGACTAAATTAACTTGTACTTCCACCAGATCGATCTCATTCCTCAGCCCAGTTTATTCTGGTTCATTCAGTCATTACAGTATGCAGTCGATATGGCATGATGTGTGTGTGATTTGTTTCCAAGGTGCTTCAGTATGAGCTTTACCTCTCCGTTGCATATTTGCAGATTACTTGACATGCCTTGGCTGGTTTTTTGGTGTATAAATCATTGACATGCCGTCCAAATCATGACTGAATATGAAGACATTTTCCAGCTCATGGATCAGGCTTCTCTTCCACTATTCATCACTATGTAGCCTTGGTTTCCAGGCGCACTTCATTTCTGTTACAACCAGTGAGCAGGGAAAAAATGCTGGATATACCAAAGGTCAACTAACACTCAAAGGAAACTGAATATGAAGACATGAGATGTTTGAAATAGCATGTGAGGCCTCTCTGCACTTTTCTGATGCTTTGCTTTTTTGCTGATTTTTTCCCCCCCCCAGGACTAGCTGATGAAATGGGAATGTCATTTGCAGAGGCAGTGAATGAAGCCCCAGGGGCACAGCTCGCAGTGAGACCAACCCCAGGAGCTGAAAAGGTATGCCAGTACATACAGCATCACACCTCAGACCAGCTCAATTGGCAGCTTTAGATCAACAAAAAATTCAATTCACCTATTCATCCAATGGAAAAATTTTATTGCATATGTTCTCTATGAAAGACTGGCTTGCTCTACTGTTGTGCACTCCTGGTTTAGTTCACTCCAACAGTGTAATGTGAAGAATATTTTATATGTGATAGAAATTATGCTCAGTTCACATAAACATTCACTATATGAACTGTATTTTAGGAGCCTTTGAGGGCTGATATAATAGAATACATACAGTGGGGGAAATAAGTATTGGACGTATTGGAAGTTTTTTTCAGTAAATATATTTCCAATGAGGCTTTTCACATTAAATTTTCACCAGACATCAGTATTAACCAAAGAAATCCAGAAATATAAAGAACTCACAACATTAAAATACATAAATAAAGTTATGTGTAATAAAGTGGAAAAATTAGTGGAGAAGCCTTTGTTTTTATCGTTTCAAGATACTTCTTGTATGAAGAAATTAATGGGCGCAGTATTCAGGTGTGATTTTGGCCCATTCTTCTAAACATATTGTCTTTAAATCTTCTTCAATTGGATTCAAGTGAGGTGATTGACTGGACCATTCTAATGCCTTGATTTTTTTTCACTGAAACCAATTGAGAGTTTCCTTTGCTGTATGCTTTGGATCATTGTCCTGCTGGAAGGTCCACCCACGTCTCATCTTCATCGTCCTGATAGACAGCAGCAGATTCTTCTCAAGAATCTCCCAATAAAGGGTTAGGGTTACGGTTATTCATCATTCACCGTTCCTCCATTCATCATTCCTTCTATTATATGCAGTTTTCCAGTTCTATGTGATGAAAAACAGCTCCACACCATGATGCTTCCACCTCCAAACTTCACTGTTAGTATAGTGTTTTAAGGGTGATGTGCAGTGACATTTCTTCTCCAATCATGGTGTGTAGTATGACAGCCAAAAAGTTCAATTTTGCTCTCGTCTGACCAGACTACTCTCCCAGTATCTCATAGGCTTGTCCAAATGAATTGTAGCAAACTTTAAACGAGCTTCAACATGCCTTTTCTTTAGTAATGAAGTCTTGCGGGATGAGCGTGAGCAGTGGAGTGCATTGCCTATTGTTTTCTCTGTGATGATGGTACCTGCTGCCTCCAAGTGTTTCTGGAGCTCTTTCCGAGTGGTCCTTGGCTCTTGGCCTACTCTTCTGACGATTCTTCTGACTCCTTGGTCAGAAATCTTGCTAGGAGCTTCTGTGTGTGGCTGGTTGACGACGGAGTGTTGTTGCTTCCATTTGTGGATAATGGACCCAATAGTGCTTACTGGAAGATTCAGAAGCTTTGACATACATCTGTATCTTATTCCATCAATATGTTTTGCAACAATAATTTTCTGAAGGTCTTGGCAGAGCTCTTTGCTTTTACCCATCATGAGATGTTTCTTGTGTGACACCTTGGTAACTAAAAGCCTTTATATAGACCATCAATTTATTAACCCTGATGATATTAATTTGCACAAATAGGGGATATAATTACTTACGGATATCAGCTGGTTCCTTGCCTTACCTTGCCTTGGAGAACTGCTTTTTCTTGACACGTTCAATACTTTTTTCCTGTGTCATTCCACTTTATTACACACAACTTTATTTATGGACTTCACTGTTGTGAATTCTTTATATTTCCACATTTATTGAGTTAATACATCTGTATTGGTCTGGCGAAAATTTAATGTGAGTAGCCTCATTGGAAATATATTTACTGAAAAAAATGTCCAATACATATTTGCCCACTCTACATAAAATGTGCTGTATAACTGGATTTAATAAGGATTTAATATAGTTGTGCTCATAAATTTACATAATCCTTGCTGAATCCACAAAATGTCAATAATTGAAAAAATAATAATAATGGGGATCATAAAAATTGCATTTTGTTTTGTATTTAGTTCTGCCCTGAATAAGCTATTTCACATAACAAATGTTTACAAATAGTCCACAAGACACAATAATAACTGAGTTTACACAAATGAACCATTTCAAAAGTTTACACATGCTTGATTATTAATACTGTGTGTCGTTACCTGGATGAATCATGACTGTTTTTATGTTTTGTAATACAGTGGTGTGAAAAAGTGTTTGCCCCTTCCTCATTTCCTGTTCCTTTGTATGTTTGTCACACTTAAGTGTTTCGGAACATCAAACCAATTTAAACAATAGTCAAGGACAACACAAGTAAACACAAAATGCAATTTGTAAATGAA
>JAFFST010049145.1:10456-25182 GCA_022414735.1 Noturus placidus | reverse complement strand
GAGATGTTGTGGTATGACCTTAAAAAGGCCGTTCATGCTCGAAAACCCTCTAATGTAACTGAATTAGGACAATTCTGCAAAGATGAGTGGGCCAAAATTCCTCCAGGACGCTGTAAAAGCCTCATTGCACGTTATCGTAAACGCTTGGTTGCAGTTGTTGCTGCTAAGGGTGGCCCAACCAGTTATTAGGTTTAGGGGGGCAATCACTTTTTCACACAGGGCCATGATGGTTTGGATTTTTTTTCACCTTTAATAATAAACACCTTCATTTACAAATTGCATTTTGTGTTTACTTGTGTTGTCCTCGACTATTGTTTAAATTGGTTTGATGTTCCGAAAGACTTAAGTGTGACAAACATGCAAAGGAACAGGAAATGAGAAAGGGGGCAAGCACTTTTTCACACCACTGTAAAGTCTTCTCTCACATTGGCTAATGTTCATGAGTCCATCATCAGGAGAACACTGAACAACAATAGTGTGCAAGGCAGGGGTGCAATATGAGAGTCACTGCTCTCCAAAAAGAACATTGCTGTTCCTCTGCAGTTTGCTAAAGATCTCGTGGACAAGCCAGAACATAATGCCTTATGTTTTGAGAAAACACTGCATTCCCGCACAAGAACCTTAACCCTTCTGTGAAACATGGTGGTGGTAGTGTCATGGTTTGGGCCTGTTTTGGTGCTTCTGGGCCGGGACAGCTTGCCATTATTGATGGAGCAATGAATTCTGAATTATACCAGCGTATAATTCAGCGTATAAATGCGTTCCAGTTACCACGGTTAAATTTATCTAACATTTGAATATACAGTATGCTTTTCACAATAATATTAATGATTCTAAGCCTAGGGGTCTGGAGAGCTGGTTCATGATGATACAAAAGTCTGATTCCAATACCGAGGACTATTTATTTAGAAAAATATAATAAAGGATTGGACACATCTTATACTTATTGATCATGAGCAAATTTACTTAACATTATTTAGAAATATCTGTGCCCTTTATAGAAATAAGTAAATGTGAAGAAATACATATACAATGCAAAACGTTATCTTTTTTTATCTTAAACACCATATAGTTTTGGTTTAAAACTATTTTATTTTCTAACAAAAAGTTTCCTTCTTACAAAAGTAATGCAATACCTTCCCCCAGACACTGGCTTCAGAATGATTGCCACTCCCACAGTTAATATTTGGTGAGCACCTGAAGCTTCTTCTAATCTTATTTCATAGTGTCTGCAGGTATTGTCAAGTTAAACGTGACTTTATTTTTTTTAAAAGGAATTTCAAATGTAATTTACGAGCACATTTGCCATTATGATCCACCAAATATAAAAATGCACACTTCCAGAAAAGAATGAATTAAAAAATGTATGTTCACACGAATATTTCTTTCTAATGTTCTTTACTGTTTCTTACTAAAATAATTATACAGTAGCTCCATAACCCTGTATGCTAATGAGCTGTAATATTTGATACATCAAGATTTGTATGTGTCAACCCCGAAAATAAGCATAGTATGCATTTATGCATGTATTAAATATATGGAACTGTTTATAAAGGTGCTTAAATAAATAAATAAATAAATAAATAAATAAATAGACAGACAAATTTGTGTAAAATGGCCTTTATCTGACTTTATCTTATAAATTATGGGAAATGTTAGTCCATGTTAAATGTGCAACAGTCGACTTTCTTTTTTTTAATTCCTTACTTGTACAGACAACCTGGACAGACTGGATACAGTCACTATCCACTTTATTAGGAACACCTGTACAACTGCACATTCATGCACAGTCATCTAACTGTTAAAGACTTAATCTTGGGGGACAATAAATAAATAAATGCATCATCCATTGGAGCATCTATTCCGGGATGTTTTTAGCTTAAAATATGACAGTTAATAGTTATTGGTGTAAGGCCTTCAGTTTGTAAAATTCAAACAAATTAATTCTTTTAAATATTACTATGCTGCATGCAAATACTGTTAAAATTGCATAAGACTGGAATTATTAATATAGCACCGTTTGGCTGATTCTCAGGTGTGAAGGACCCTCGCTTCTACTCCTGCCCAATTTATAAGAAGCCCGTGAGGACAGACTTGAACTGCATAGCAGCTGTGGACTTGAAGACAACTCAGCCGCCTGAATACTGGATCTTACGAGGTGTAGCTCTACTGTGTGATGTGAAATAATGTCTGTATGCTAGATCTTGATCTACTTACGTACACTACTGAGACAGACTCAGGATTCGGAGCGGTCATTACGGATACATTAATGGCTAGAATTGGAGCCAAAATCTGAATTTACTTGCAAGATCTGATTATTTCGCCATATATAAATGAGTATTTATCATTTTTCATATATAATTATGAGTAAGGAAGAAAGAATGACAGGGCATGTTGATATAGGAAGATATTCAAAGACAGTGGACGTGCGGTATGAGTTACTGTTACCATCTTGAAGCTAATTATCTTTCTAATAAGACACAAAACCATAGCTAGTCATGCTTCCAGGAAACTGTAAAGTTCTCCGTCCTAAACATGTTCCTGAATCAGAAAGATTAATGACCGTTACCAAGCCCTGAAACTGGAGACTCCTTCCATAAATGTTAACTAAACAGAAAGCGTCACCATATCAATGACTCTAAGTTTCTCTTTGTTAAGTAACATGTTTTACTTTGTTCATTGTTAGGCTTAGATGCAAGATGTGACTATAGAAACCTTATGATTTTAGAAAAAGTGTGATTTTAATTAGAATTATTGTTTGAAAAAATGAATCCACACCTTCTGACCAATCAGAATTGAGAATTCAAGAGTGCTGCGATAAATAATACTGTGTATATAGTTTTAATTAAAACCAAATTTTTAAAGCCTTCTTCGTCTGTTTTTTTTTTATCCCTAAAAAAATCTGAACTCATCTAAACTTAAAATGCTGGGAAAAAAATGTATACGTATAATTATTCTGCACAATTAAATACCTTTTTAAACAAATACTTTTTGCAGGATCAGTCATATGTCTCTGCACTGAATTACTTCCAGATCTCTGTGTACCGAGTCAGACTTTGTATCATTTGAAGCAGTGCATTAGGGCTTGTCTTTTCCCAGCGTGCATTGTTCTCTTACTTGACAAGCTTTGGGGCCTCCCAGCTCAGGAAGCATGTGTGTGCACAGAAAAGGGCACAGCTACAGTACGTCTGTTTAATTAGTAGGTATGATCAGGTGCACAAAGCCTCTTATTAATAGATATGCTACATCACACTCTTCATCTAGTTGCTCATAAATTCTTATTTATTCTGAAATCCTCTCTGCTGGCAAAACTTTATATATATATATATATATATATATATATATATCTTAAACAGCCAAATGTTGTAACTGAAATGGTACATTTTCTCATTCTGAACAAGTAATTCCACAAGGTAAGTGTACCTAATAAACTGGAAACTCTAAGGAGCCGGTTTAGCAGATGCTGTGGTAAAAACAGTGGATCTGACCACAGTTGTCTAGCTTAGTATGAACATCAACCTTTGATCAAGTTGTCGAATCTCTACATATGTGCCATGGCAAAACAAACATAAGCCAGTCTATTCAGTTTGTAAACATTTCCAGACCTTTCAAAATGTCTGCTACAGTTGGAGAGGAAGGTTAAAATGTTTTTTTTTTTAAGTCCTCTTTCACTTTTGGCTTTAAAATGGTAGATCTGTACATTGGGGTTTTCCCCAGGCAGCCCCACACACCCGGATGTCAGGGTCATGTTTATTTTTATGCGTAATATGGCTAGGTTGGGAACAAGGTTGCTGGTGGGGTGATCAAGTCTGTGGGTGGTGTTTTACTCAGCAACTTCCATAATATTGTTTTAAAGCAATAATCAGAATAAAATCTAATCATCTAGGGCAGACAAAGGAAAAGTGTAACATTATGATGTGTAGTAGTAAGAATAATTTAATTTATATAGCGCTTTTTACAATGTTACATTGTCTCAAAGCAGCTTTTACAGAAATATCATTTTTACATTTACAAGCGACTTACTAATGAGAGCACATTCACACAGCAATGGTAGCAGAGCTGCCATGCAAGGTGCTAGCTTACCATTGGGGGCAACTTAGGGTTCAGTGTCTTGCCCAAGGACACTTCGGCATGGGATCACCCGGGCCGGGATTCGAACCACCAACCCCACGGTTAGTGGATTAGTGGACAACCCGCTCTACCGACTGAGCCACAGCCGCCCTAATGCTGGGCTAAATATGAAGGAAAACATTGGGATGATTGGGGAAATGTGGGATTATGGTGTGAATAACGGCCATAGCAGATACTTACCTCAAATCAGAAATGCAGCGATCTTGTTTCCTACACAAAGGAATAAAATGCAAGAAAAAGGCATCTTCCTTCCCATTGGCTGAAAGTTCTGGGCTAGTTTCAGGTTTTTTTGTGCTGGTTTTTTTTTTTTTTTAACTGTAGTTGGGATGTAAATCTTGCTGAGACTTGCACACTGCACACATATGCCATCTGGCATGTTCTCAAAAAGATTGCAAAATATACAAATAAATAAATAACCAGATTGTCCTAACACAGTGTTAATTGTGGCCTTTTAGCCACGTATGGCAGATATTTGCTACTGTATACGGACAAGAAAAGGAAAAATACAAGAGCTTTTCATAATATTTATTGGTTTAAGTCCCATCTCATTATATAACTAGGCCATACACCTCAATTTCCGATGTGCTATGTGTTCTGAAATGCTTTTCTGCTCATGACAGTTGTAAAGAGTGATTACCATAGACTTCCTGCCACCTCGAACTAGTCCACAACTTTTGCTCACTGGAGGTTTTACGTACGTTTTTCACACCATTCTGTATGAAATAACCTCTTTTTTTTTTAGCACCAGATCTTTACAGCCATCTGTTTATTAAATTATATATTTAAAAAATAATAAATAAATAAAATAAATAAATTAAAAAGGGGCCCACAGTTTCAGTCTATAAGGTGCAAGCTCTATCTTGACCATTTCTAAACAGTAACAAAAGATGAATCCGGCTGTTATTGTGTAAAAAATTCCGGAATGAAGTCAGCAAGATACAAGTGAGGCAAATCAGGCCCTTAAGTGGTATAAACAGAAAAGATTCGTTGATGTTATTATTAACCATTCAGAAGAAAGAGATCAGAAGTACATATAAAGTTTAATGAATAAGTTTTGTTGGGTCGTTTTTTTTTTTTTTTTTTTTTTTACAAAATGGAAAAAATAAAATCATAAACAATGGCATTAATACATCAAAACACTTTTTTGGTTATATTTGGTTTTCTTACAAAATAATTGCTACCGTACTTACATGTTGTACCCTGTGCACAAACCCTGCTCATGAGAAACTAACGGAATGCTATCGCTTGACATACATCCAAGATCTCGTGCATCTAAAGACAAGGCGAGATTATTTACAAGTGTCTCTACTGCTCGACGTTCTTAATTGACTTTGTTTAGCTCGTCGGCTAACGGCATTACGTTCCCTTGCGAAAGTGACCTGGACATCTCCGTATGGACGAAATAGGTTTTGAGCTCCCCTTTGCCCTTGACGTTGATGATTCCTCGGCATGAGCACAAGTAGCCGAGTGTTAACAAGATGCGACTCGTCTCCTCCGTCACCTAGGGGAAAAAAAAGAAGTGTTTTTTTCTGGTTGTTTATTGTTTTTACACCACAACATCTGGCACACTTCAAGGAGCACTTCATTTGGGCGAGCACTGAAGCACTGGGACATGCACTTCACTTGGTCTACACAGTGCTCGTGAGTCACGGCACTTTGCATTTCTATTTAATGCTCACTGATACTGCTCTACTCAGTTGAATACAGTTTAAGGCAAGGGTGGACAATCTTATCCGGAAAGGGCCGGTGTGGATGCAGGTTTTCATTCCAACCAAGCAGAGGCCACACCTCAGTCTATTGAAAGCCATGATCAACTGATTAAACAGGTGGAATCAGGTGTGCCTCCTGCTTGGTTGGAATGAAAACCTGCACCCACACCGGCCCCTTTGTGGATAAGATTGCCCACCCCTGGTTTAAGGGATATGAACTGAATTAACCTGTATTTTCCCAAGCACTCCTGTGCTGTCCATTCGGCTTGCTACGTTAACCGTGTTGCCCCAGATGTCATATTGCGGTTTCTGGGCTCCGATGACACCCGCGATCACAGGTCCGTGATTAATACCTGCATATGGAGAGAACCTTGTATTTAGCCGCAACAATAATAATGATGAAAGGTGCTGCTTTGTTTTTTGGTTGTTGTTTTTTTAAACACACCTGTTAGTCTAAATTACAGAATAAATTGATACTTTTGGTTCATTTGGTTTGCTTTCACACTACACATATATAAACAAATGGAAAACTCAATAAGGGATCACTTATTGCCCAGAAATACTAATATAGTTTGACAATAAATATAATATAACTTCATGGATTTTTCAACACTGCCCTTTTGACAAGTGTGGAAAAGATCTCTAGGCTTTGATTTGATTAGCCGGAAAACATTAACTAGTCAAGAGCAATTACTAGCAGCCCATTTTCTTGGAAAATGAGCAAATCTGATCAGATAATATTTTTGGACTGTGTGTGTGCAATACACTCCAGCCTTAATTGAATAGCTGTAATTGAATTGATTTCACCCTGGCCAACAATGCTTTCACACTGCCAAGCTAATTAATTTAGCGAACAAACTAAAATGACATAACAGTTATGGTGATTTAACATGACTCTTTTTTATTTCTTTCTGGACAGATGAATGGAGAGACCGTCACTGGATTAACATTCCTTTCATATAATAATAATAATAATAATAATAATAATAATAACGAATCAGCCAGTGCTAAGAAATGAGACTCCAAGCACAAACCAGACCCACTGAAATCCTCCAGTCATGCTTGATGGAGCCCCCTGGAGTCTAAGATGTTACAGAAATCTCACGGCTACTTGATTTAACTCCTGGTAAAACTGCAAGCTTGGCCGTGGACTTCTGCCAGGCTCATCTTGAAATGTGCTGAATCAATATGAATAAAAAGAAGGTGCATTTCTCCCTTTAATTGCTGCATCAGTAATGCTTTTTTATTCGCTGAAAGTTGACCTTGAGAAACATCAGGACTGGCGTGTTCGCTTCCAATTTTGAGAAATGTCAATTCACCAAGTCCTAGATCTAATATGCAGAAGTTGCTATGAATAATGCAGCTCGTCCAGGGAATCCTGCCATCTCGAAATGCGGAGTCATTGCAACTACTAAGGTTCTGGATTAAGGCTAATGCATTTTACTGTCGTAACTTTCACGTCATTTGTCAGTATCAATTTCCTGCTGATTTTGCCAGGTCTCATTCCAAACATACCAACTCTTAGCTTGAAGTCGTTGAAGGAATGCTTATTGATGACATCGAGCTTCCCGACCAGAGCGAATGCGAATTCCACCATGGTGCCGATGTGCATGTACTGTCGGTCGTGCTCCTGAAATTTCACACAACGAATGAATTATGAACAGTCTCGAAGTCATTAAACTCCAAAGAGGTTTAGCCAGTTTAGTGCATCAATAGGTTCCAGTGCAAGAGGTGTCAAGGGTAGAAAGTAATTCTGTCACTCTCTGTGCTTATCCCTTGACTTATTTTCCATGACTGCAAGAGGTCAGAAGGTTCCAACAGCAATAGCTCAGAAATACATTAGCAGTTTGATTTCACAATATTACTCTCTTCATGGAGAAAATGGGTCTCTTCATAAACCTCAATGGAACATAACTGGGACTATAGCATGATGGTCGTTTTGTTATTCTGATTACACAATATTTATTATGGACGCATCTATAAAAGTACTGATATTGGTTCGATACTGAAAAAGATGCTCCAATGTGAACATCCAATACCATGTGATACCATGTAAATAGTGTAAGTCGCCATACTAATGTACATTAGTACATTGAAGCAAACATTTGCTCTGCGAAATTATCAAGAGGAGGAACTGCAGCAACAAAACAACCTGATACAATTTCCTACAGCTTTTAAACAGTACCTTTAATAGAAAGCATGAGGACAGTCAACTGCACAGAGCAATATCATTTCAAAATAAAATAAAAAAGCGAGCGTGGAGTCTGCACTTTACTCACGAGTCAAGGTGCTATTCTCTGATACTACTCTGCACGCTATAGTTGGCCGTCCTCACGCTCACTATTGAAGATACTGTTTACATACTGTAGTACTCAATAATAATAATAATAATAATAATAATAATAATAATAATAATCTAGACTTATATAATATAGTGTTGCCACCTCACATCTCCAGGTTGATCCCTGATTTGTACGTTCTCTGCAAGTACATGTAGGTTTCCTCTAGGTTCTCCTGTTTCCCCCACCTCCCTAAAACATGCTGGTAGGTGGATAGGGCTAAAATAACTCCACCCACAATGCCACCCTATTATCAGTAATTCTGCTCCAAAATTGTCGACTGTATTACCTGTGCATGTTCAGGCGTGGCGTTTAACCCTGTGGCTGCCATGTATGTGCTTCCAATGGTCTTAATCTTCTCAACTCCACTAAACTTGGGCTTGGAGAGCAACTGCATAGGAAAGAGGAGTCCATAACCAACCCGAAGCATCATTCCATTAGTCATGAGTTAGCACTATTTATAATGTATGGTCACCTCATCAAAGTCAGCGATGATTTCGTTCAGCAGCCTCAGACACTCGAGGCCTTCTTTGTTAACGTCTGACTCTGTGTAAAACTCTTTGAAGTCCGGGATGGAAGCAAACATCACGCAAACCAGGTCGTAGGACTGGTGGTACAGATCCTAAGACACACAAGCACACAGACAAATTTATTTCTGTTGTGCCGATGCAAATAACTGCTCTCGTCATGCACATTATTGCATAGTGTAGCGTAGGCGCCAATAAAATATTTAGCTTTTGGTTGTAAACACCTCAGAGGTGCTTCAAGTGGGAGGATTCAAGTGATCCAAGTGGGAGGATTTAAATGATCCAAGTGAGCCCACACTTTTTGCTTTCAGCTTCTAGCACAAGTGAACTAGAACTCAACAATTTGCATACCTAAAATGTTTCCAGAGTTCAAATAAAAACAATGTACAATTTACATGTTATTTTAAAAATATGCCTGTTTTATTATAACAGACGTCAGAAATTATTACCTCTTTTAAAGTCATATTTCTATCACCATTGGTAAACTATAGTTTATTATTTATTTGTTTATTTATTTATTTATTTATTTGACTATGTATCATAACATACACCAGTTAACAATGTATCTCAATTTGTCTTAAGGGTGTTCAAACTTTTACACTCAAATGTAAGTGATCAAGAAGGTTTAATATCAGTTTCAAGTGTGTGGAAGTGTTTGGTTCATTTTCTCAAGGTCCAGAGTTGTAGACTCAATTTGGTGTATCTGCTCTGGTTTTAGAACATACGGTTCCTCAAGGGTTCTTCAGATAGTGAGGTCGGAAGTAAAAGGCTACTACTGGAACCGTTTCTGAAAACGGGTGAAACCCTTGAAATGGGCTTTCTCGAGAGTTCTTTGGATTCTTAAGGGTTCTCTCTTCCTAAATGAAACCCTACTTGTATGGTTTTTATACAGAATGTTCACCCCCCACCCCCACCCCACGCACACACACGGGACCAGGTGACATATTTGCATTTGAGAAGGATCCAGTTGCTCCCACCTCGTTCTTCCAGTTTCGGGCCAGGAAGTGTTCAGCCACATGAGCAGGCAAGACATTCTCCAGCAAAACGCGATTGAGGTTCTCCATAGTCTCGATCTCCTCACACTCCTTCTTGAACTTGTTCTTCCACAGGAAGTCCAACCTACAGTAATATTCAGTCTGTTACAGGAGGACACAGAGGTGAAGAGACGGGAAGTCACCGAGCTCCTTTTACTGACAAGACAACACAGCAGTTCCACAGAGAGAGAGAGTGAGAGAAGAGACTCAAGTGCTTTGCTGTTAGACACCCGAATGTCATTCTAAGGAAATATCTGACACAAAAAAGAAAAGAACACGACAGAAGCTACACATGAAACCTTTATGTGATAAAAAAAACAATGCACAGATTTGACTTATATCACAGTGCTGTTAAATTCTCAAATCTGGTCAGAAGGAGTTGATTAAATTTCTATAACAGCAGTAGTGCAAATTCTAGGTTGATATTAATGCATTTGTTCTAATGTGCTGTTTCTATAACAACAGAAAACTCACTTGACAGAGTTTCTACATCGTCTACAGCTAATGAAAACCTGATAAAGCAAAGCATTGTTAAATAAATTTATATAGCGCTTTTTACAATGGTACATTGTCTCAAAGCAGCTTTACAGAAATATCATTTTTACATTTACAAGCGACTTACAAATGAGAGCACATTCACACATCAATGGTAGCAGAGCTGCCATGCAAGGTGCTAGCTTGCCATTGGGGGCAACTTAGGGTTCAGTGTCTTGCCCAAGGACACTTCGGCATGGGATCACCCGGGCCGGGATTCGAACCTCCAACCCCACGGTTAGTGGATTAGTGGACAACCCGCTCTACCGACTGAGCCACAACCACCCTAAAGTGTTAAAGTGGTGAAGTTTTCAGAAAGCAGTCTCAAGTCAGAGTGGAAGCTTTAACTTTAGGTTTTCCCCCACAGGAAAATCTTCAGGACAGTGGAGTTTGTCCTTTAAGTTTTCCTGACAAGCTTAACTTTTTTTTTTCTGCTATAACGTACGTGATTACAAGAACTAACCTGTCATACAGATGTTCCACAACATAAATGGATAAACTGCTGTGGTTAACGACATACTTTAGGTTCGTCATGCTTGCCAGGCCTTTTAACTTCACCCACAACTGCCTACTTTCAAAGAAAAGTGATTTGACTGACATAGCAGATGACCAACAATAGACCTTAACAGTACAGGATGTGCTATTACTGGAAAAGAATCAACTGCAGGCAGGTAACAGTAACTGAGTAGGTGTGAACCTATGGTTGTTAATTTGCCAATAACAGCATACACACACACACATGTTGTATTGCCTTAATCAGGCATCCTGATCTCCTTAGGATTCATATGTTGAGGAAAGCTACAGTATGACCATCAAGCACATCCTAAACCATTAATTCATTTCTACATGCTAATTTAGGCAATTTTCCCAATTTCAGCTCATCAATTTGGGGGTGGCCTCCACACCTATCAGTTCCTACCCTGTTTACAGAGTGAAGTCGAATCAACATGGCCGCCCAAACTATGAACAGAGTAAATGTACGCCTTCTCTACTTTTAAATTAGTTTATAGTAGTATTACGTGCTTTTGTGGTTTTGTATTAGTCCCCCATCTCCCACTCACTTGCGAAGGTGTGGAAATCACGTTATTACTGTACAACTTGAAAATTACCATTTACCATGTGAAAAGAAGTTTGTCGTGGTCTCATTTTTTAAACATTGGCAAATGATACAAAGACCAAGTGTATGGCAATGCAAGTGGCGTGGTTAGCGTTCATACTTAAGACTCGATTCATTTGAAAATTCAACATATTTTATCCACATGGGTCCAGGGTTCAAGTCCAGCCAGGGCCATGTGTGTGTGGAGTTTGCATGTTCTCCCCGTGTGTCGGTTTCTTCCCCCAGGCCAAACACATGCATGGTAGGCTGATGGGCGTGTCTAAAGTGTCCGTAGTGTATGAATGGTTGTGTGAGTGTGTATGTGATTGTGCCCTGCGATGGACTGGCACCCTGTCCAGGGTGTACCCCGCCTTGTGCCGGATTCTACCTGGGATAGACTCCAGGTTCCCCGTGACCCTGATAAAGGAGTAAGTGTATAAAGTGATAAAGGAGGATGGATGGATGGATGAGTCACGCTCGTTCAATGAGAATTTGATTACACTGGAAAAAGGTTTTCATCTACAGTAGCTTGAGAGTATCTTGGTTGTTTTCTGTTTTCTGAATGCTCCTCAAAAAAAAAAAAAAAAAAAGGAAATCCTTTGATATTGATTTATCAGTTTTTGAGTAAAATCTGGTCCCAAAGTTTCATTCACTCGTTCTCTTGAGTGAGCACTTATCCACTTATTCGGTCATTCAGGGCCATGGTGGGTCTGATTTTTGGAAACACAGAACCCAAAAACACAACAGCGTTGCGAGCTGAGGATTCTGAGGGGCAAATAGGGAAATAGGGGCAGCCAATCTTACTATGGATACAACAGAATGTTTTTTTAAAAAAACTTTTTAATCTTTTAAGTCAAGAAAACCTGTACCAAAAATAAAACATCATGTTTCTGCGATGATCCTGTGGAATCTCCCTGACACGTTATCTGTGCAGATAGAAACCTCTGCCTCGGGAGTAAATAAATCAAGTCAAACCGTTCAGCCTGAACTATCGATTGCGAGTGAGTTCAGGAAGGGTATGGCGTGTGAATCTCCTCCGGCTGCTCAGCTGCTTCAGCTCATAACTGACATCTGTCATAAGTCAGGACACCATCCTTTTTTACATTTGTTTTTATTTATCATGCTCTTCTTATTTATTTACGAGAGGAAGCAATGTTTGGGGTTTTTTTGGTTGTTTTTTTTTTTGTTTTGTTTTTTGGTTGGATAAGAATTAGGCTTAGTATTTACACACAAAATAAATTCTCTTCCTGCTTGAGCTTAAATCTATGCTAATAATGACAACACTTGCTAATATGCTAATAATGACAAAAAAAAATGTGAGGTTTTGTTGAAGGCACTTTTAACCACATCAGAAACACGGCATGAAGGATTCACTGTATTGGCATTAATTTTAGTATTATTATTACATCTGTAGTATTATAAGTTTGGGTGAAGATATGAGACATTGAAGTGTTGTCATGCATTTTTGGCTGAAACTTACATTTACAGCTCAACAAAGTCTAGACTTAATGGTTACATCAATTTGTTTTTATATCGCTTTGCTCGTGCTAATACGTCATTGATCTATATTCTATAGCAACTAATAATAGGGTGTGTTTTTCTATTTAACAATCAATAATCATTGATTTTCTTGTTAAGGGCTTTTTATTTAACATTTATGGAAGGAGTCTCCAGTGTGAGCGCTTAGGAACAGTCAGCAAGTTTTCTGCCACTAGAAAAATTGTCTTTTTTCTGATTTCTCTGTTACATTGTGACATATGGTATTTCTTACTTATGACACATAGCTCATGTCAGTCATTACTCTTGAAAAAAAGTGCTGCATGTTTAAACATGACATCTGACATTAAGACAGCATCTATCTATCTATCTATCTATCTATTGGTCATACTGCTGCAATTGTTCATAATATTTTCTTATTATTATTTGATAAACCCCAAAGGTCATTTATATTCTGATGAAGTTAATGCATTTATAGTGTTTTAATATAGATTAATGTGTGACTGCACAGTAGGAAAAAAAACAAAACAAAATAAACCCCCATAATGATTGTACCAGTGTTTCACTCTAGGTTTTAGTCGCTCCATTCTCACCCAAAACCCCAGTGCTATGCATCATTGTGATGAGAAATGGGTGGAAGGATGGAGGCACAGGGGAACCAAGTCTCTTGGTGTTCTCGGAAAGTGGAATAGCAAAATAGGCCTTAATTTATTGAACAACCTGATGGATAGAGGTGCTATTTTTGGAACCCAGTTATGTTTAGCACAGCTCCAGTGCTGTTTTCACCACATTTCAGACTGGCTTCATTACTCCCGCTTTCACGTTGTGAGGTGAGGTGTATTTCCATCATTCAGCAGTCTCTCAACCCATTTACACTTGTTTCTGCCTCTTAGTCTATTTTATCAGCCTCATGCTTTATGTTTTTTTTTTTTTTCTTCCAGTTGAAAGAAAGGTGCAGAACAAAAATTAGGGGAAATAGGAAGAAAAATGGCGAACAAAAACACTGCCTGTCTTATGAAGAGATGAAATGAAGATGAATCAAGCCAGGCTCAGGTTTCTCAACCCCGAACTGATGAAAAACAAGTATAAATTATGTGGTTCAATTTGTGAAAAATGATGTAAGGAAATAGATAAATGCTAACATTAACTCCTAATGCGAATTTATTTCATATCTTGTTTCATGTCTTCATTTGTGGAATTTGTGCAATGAAATGAGGACGTGTGGAGAAAAAAAAAATAATGTTGGTGCTTCAAAGGATACCACCTCACAGACACAAAACCAAAGAAACTTGTATCAGGATCGCACCAATCACAGAAAATATACTGCTGAAGCAAATGTGGAGCTTGTCGAACGTACTTGACTGGCCGAGTCAAAACATCTGAAGCCTAAAGGCTAACATTATGTCATCACTATTGAGGAAATTGTATGACCATACTGGGCAACTGTCAAATCCAAAATTAAATAAGGCATCAAACATAATTCGGTGAGCTGTTCTAGGAAAATAATCAGTGATGGAGTGGTGAGATGTGGCCTGATTTGAAGCAGAGTTACTCTTAGCACCCTGATGTGGTATTTAATTTTGACCATTTAATGTTGTGGAACATCTGCAACATAAGTTTGTTATCAATTACGTTTTACCAGCTATAATCATATAAAAGCATCCCTCACCAATACCTAATTTTTTCTCTCTTGAGGTAAAAAAGACACACAATAAACCGTGGGGTTGGCGGTTCGAATCCCGGCCCGGGTGATCCCATGCCGAAGTATCCTTGGGCAAGACACTGAACCCTAAGTTGCCTCCAATGGCAAGCTAGCACCTTGCATGGCAGCTCTGCTACCATTAGTGTGTGAATGTGCT
>JAFFST010049140.1:83730-94970 GCA_022414735.1 Noturus placidus | reverse complement strand
CGTAGGGTTGGTGGTTGGAATCCCGGCCCGGGTGATCCCATGCCGAAGTGTCCTTGGGCAAGACACTGAACCCTAAGTTGCCCCCGATGGCAAGCTAGCACCTTGCATGCAGCTCTGCTACCATTGGTGTGTGAGTGTGCTCGCATTTGTAAGTCGCTTTGGATAAAAGCGTCTAATAAATGTAAATGTAAATGTGACATTTACAAATTACTAGTCACAGCTTTTCAGAGTATTAGTTCACACCTCGGGTTTACAACGTAACCATTTTGTTTGTATTTTTGTTTATTTGTAGCCACAACTCACAACTAGACCTCTGTGTCTAAGCCCCGCCCCTTCAGCTCTATGCACATCTCTTCAGCTCTCTGCACGTCTTCCCATAGCAGGGGTATCAAACTCCATTTTTTTTTAAAAATAGGAACAAATAGAATAGGGGAAAAGGACAGCTAAAAGAAACTAGGTGACAATTATTAAACTCATTAAAGTTTTTTTTAATGTATACCTGAAACACTATTTAACTCATATTTACACTTATATCTGCTTTGAACAGCCATGTTCTTTGTTTCTCCACACTCCACATCATGTTTTTTTCTACACTGGGAACAACATTTTGGGATGTGGTATAGATCAGTGAATCGCAATAAAGGCCAAAACCCTGCATGTTTCTGAATCTTCTTTCAGACTCAGGTCTGACTTGCATCAAATACAGGAGATTGACATTGATTTTAACCAGCATTTCATCCCTGTGAAGTGCAAGCCCACGTGTGCTGTAAAGTAGCAGTCACTATGCTACGGGTCTGCTGTGAATTCTAGATAGTGTGAAAGTGTTGAGTAACGGGTACTACGGGCCATTTCAGTAATGTTTTGAAAGTTCACAGTGCCAAATGTAAAAAGGCAGTGGGCCTTGATTAGTGACCAGTGCTTATCTACCTGGCCCCATCCCTTTATCTCTCTATACTCATATACCTGGCCCCCTCCCTTCATTAATCTATAGTCATCCACCTGGCCCCATCCCTTTATCTCTCTATACTCATATACCTGGCCCCCTCCCTTCATCAATCTATAGTCATCCACCCGGCCCCACCCCCTCATCTATCTATACTCATCCACCTGGCCACACCCCCTCATCTATCTATAGTCATCCACCTGGTCTTGTCCCTTTATCTCTCTATACTCATCCACCTGGCCCCACCCCCTCATCTATCTATAGTCATCACCTGGCCCCACCCCCTCATCTATCTATACTCATCTACCTGGTCTTGTCCCTTTATCTCTCTATACTCATCCACTTGGCCCCACCCCCTCATCTATCTATAGTCATCCACCTGGCCCCACCCCCTCATCTATCTATACTCATCCACCTGGTCTTGTCCCTTTATCTGTCTATAACAGGGGTCTTCAATGTTTTCCAGGCCAAGAACCCCCAAACTGATGGCGAGATGGAGCGGGGACCCCCTAATTATATATATTGTATGAAATTGTGTTATATCAAACTGGTCCTATAGTGAAATGTGTAAATGTTTTAAACATGTGCGAGGTACAGTGAGTAGGGTGGTCATGCCACTGCCATTTATAAACATAACATAAAATTGCAGAGGGGGATATAAAAAAATGTCTAATCAAGCAAAACTTTCGCGACCCCCATGCAGTACCTCCGCGGACCCCCTAGGGGTCGCGGACCCCCTGTTGAAGACCTCCGCTCTATACTCATCCACCTGGCCCCACCCCTTCATCTATCTATACTCATCCACCTGGCCCCACCCCTTCATCTATCTATGCTCATCCACCTGGCCCCACACCTTCATGTCTCTATATTCATCCACCTGTCCCCACCCCTTCATCTATCTATAGTCATCCACCTGGCCCATCTCTCATCTCTCTATACTTATCCACCTGGTCTTGCCCCTTTATCTCACTATACTCTTCCACCTGGCCCCACCTCTCATCTCTCTATACTCATCCACCTGGCCCCACACCTTCATGTCTCTATACTCATCCACCTGGCCCCCTCCCTTCATCTATCTATACTCATCCACCTGCCCCCACCCTCTCATCTCGCTATACTCATCCACCTGGCCCCACACCTTCATGTCTCTATACTCATCCACCTGGGCCCATCCCTTCATCTATCTATACTCATCCACCTGGCCCCACACCTTCATCTATCTATACTCATCCACCTGGCCCCACACCTTCATGTCTCTATACTCATCCACCTGGCCCCATCCCTTCATCTATCTATACTCATCCACCTGCCCCCACCCCCTCATCTCGCTATACTCATCCACCTGGCCCCACACCTTCATGTCTCTATACTCATCCACCTGCCCCCACCCCCTCATCTCGCTATACTCATCCACCTGGCTCCACACCTTCATGTCTCTATACTCATCCACCTGGCCCACTGAAAACTTTAATTTTATAAACTCTGTAATTGTGACCTAACAAGCATGGTTTGAGCATTATGGTATTTCTAGACCTTGGACTAGTCGTTCTAGTGTGAAGATCTGTTTTTTTTTTCAATGGAGACTACAATAACACATCTGTCAGTCCCTATGGATATCTGCTAAATGCTATAAACGTAAATGTATGGCAGTCATTATCATAATTTCAGCCAATATCAGCAGACCCTGGACATAATGCAGTTATCCACTTCTACAGTTTGTCAGTTTATAAACGTTATATTACCCTCCTTGTGTAAGATGCGCTATCAAACTTTAATTGGGTGTAATACATTTTATAGGTAATAAAGAAACTAACAGAGAGAGAGAGAGAGAGAGAGAGAGAGAGAAAGAGTAAGAAAATCATTACTGAGAGGATTCAGGGCCAGTGGTACTCACCGACTGACGGAATTGCTGGGGAGGGGCAGTGGGCGGAGTTTCCATGCTTCTCTGCCTCACTGTGGCAAAGCTCTTTCTGCGAGCACGAGCGTGCTCTATGGAGAGAGAGAGAAAGAGAGAGAGAAAGAAAGAGAGAACGAGAGAAAGAGGCTAATTATTCTGCTTATGGGACAAATAGTCCTAGGAGAGATGAACAGCATTTATGCTATTCATCAGATCCAAAAATAGCCCGCACACAAACACACACACACACACACACACACACACACACACACACACACACACACAGCTTGTGTTTCCCCAAATACCACTCACCCTTCTCCCTTCTAGATTGCCCTCAGGATTGAGCAGACCTTCATATACTTGGACAAATGTCGATGAAAATATTGTAATGCATAACTCACACACTCGTAGGAAAAATAGTAACATCAAGAACCCTTGAGGGCTCTTGAGTTCTTCCTTCAGGGTAATCCTTATAGGTTAACATCTACAGTGGAGTGTAAGGAAAAAAATAGCTCCAGAATTATTGGCACCCTCGGTAAAGCTGGGTAAAGAAAAAAGTCTATGAAAAAACGAACATTTTAGTGTTTAATTAGCTTAATCTAACACTGAATGACATCGAGCCTTTCATTTTTTATCAACATCTTCAAGATCTTAACATTTTTTTCATCATTAAATCTATAACAACATCTATAACCTCTTTATATTTCACATTTATTCAGAGCTGATGGTGTATATACATACGGACATTAATAATCTATAAATATACCTTTTCCTCTACATACACCCCCTTCCCTCTCTCACTTTCATTCCTTTCTGTGTCTTTGCTTTTCTCTCCCACGCACCTTTTTTTTTTTTTACATAATTCCAGTAGTGCTGTCTCTCTCTCTCTCTCTCTCTCTCTCTCTCTCGCCTCCCTTTTCACAGCTCCCCTCCTTTTCGCTGTCATGTCTTCCCTGCGTATCTCGTCTTCAAATTCTCTGTCTAGAAACAAAACCCATTCTAGTGTGCAAAGCCAGACTACACTCAAATTTAAATATTACATAATATTAGGTCGCCATCTCTACACGAATGCATGAGCATCTGTGGTCGAGGCAGACATACTAAATCCCGCGTCGTCACAGATCCTGAAATCCTCAACGGATTCCACAAGAAACATTCCTGAACGTGAACTTTAAAGGGATTTTTGCGGGACGAGGCTTATCGGGAAACGACGTACGTGGAAACAAACTTTTTAAAAAGTAATTATATGGTACGACGCAGACATAGAGAGAGAATAAGAGCTCATGTTCCATATGTCTATCCACACTGAGTCATAAAGCAGAATAGGGATATACCAAATATACCAGTATAGGAAAGGAAATATGAGTCACATACACACACACACACACACACACACACACACACACACACAAACACACACACACATATATACAATAAGCTGGGATTGTTTTCGGATTTTCTTCTCCAAAACGCCTCTTCTTCTTCTTCCTCCTTTCCTCACGACCCTTTCTCCGTGATTGATGCACAGGATGCTTGTTTTATTTTCTCTTTCTGCTGGTTTACACTTTCAAGCTGCAGTCATGGTTGAGATGCTTCAATAAGAATTGTCAGTTTTTCCTCAACTCTGAGTCAAAAATCCTAGAGACCTTATGGCCGGGCCCGCAGTGAGAACATTAGTCATTTTGACGAGTCATCAACATCTTTCCGGGTTTTATTGTTTTGACACTACGCAAGAGTTTGAGAAGCAGGAAAGTGGATACTTTAATTAGTCTCTGTATTAAATTGTTTCACAAGAGCTCTTTAAGTTCAGCCGAAACATTACAACAACAACCAAAGAAGTTTCTATGATTAGATCCTTTTTTTTGGAGAGATTCTTGTGAGTGGACAAAGTATAGTTGGGACATCACTGGGTTTTTGCAGGAAATCTCGTTGGACAATAATTATTAAGAACCAATCAGAATTCGAAATGCAGGCTTACTGGCTTTGCAGAGATAGGATGCAGGGCATGTAGGCTAAAAGTGATGAGGATAAACGGTATACAACCATCAGTAAGGGTTTGATCTCAGTCTGAGCAGTAGGTGGATCTGGAGCCTATCCTGGGAACATAGGGCGAGAGGCAGGAATACACCCTGGAGGCATCCGGGCGGCTGTGTCTCAGTCGGTAGAGCGGGTTGTCCACTAATCCACTAATCGTAGGGTTGGTGGTTCGAATCCCGGCCCGGGTGATCCCATGCCGAAGTGTCCTTGGGCAAGACACTGAACCCTAAGTTGCCCCCGATGGCAAGCTAGCACCTTGCATGCAGCTCTGCTACCATTGGTGTGTGAGTGTGTCTCATTTGTAAGTTGCTTTGGATAAAAGCATCTGCTAAATGAAGGCAGACACAAATTTAAGCTTTTTCTGGACCGCTTACTGAGACTAACTTTGGAAAGCATTTAAAATCTTTCAGAAGAGTATCGCAGCTGTCTGTCAAAGAAGGGGGCGGAGCAATAAACAGCCAGGCGTGATATGTGAATGTAAATGTATTAATTTATCAATTTGTATAGCGCTTTTTACAATGGTACATTGTCTCAAAGCAGCTTTACAGAAATATCATTTTTACATTTACAAGCGACTTACTAATGAGAGCACATTCACCCACCAATGGTAGCAGAGCTGCATGCAAGGTGCTAGCTTGCCATCGGGGGCAACTTAGGGTTCAGTGTCTTGCCCAAGGACACTTCGGCATGGGATCACCCGGGCCGGGATTCGAACCACCAACCCTACGATTAGTGGATTAGTGGACAACCCACTCTACCAACTGAGCCACAGCCGCCCTATTATTATTATTCTCTGGGGTCACCAATCAAACCCATGTGTGTCATTAAGCTGTGTCACTGTTTTGCGACTATGTTATTCTAGTTAATATGAGCTTATGTCAAAAGGTTTGAATGTGCTTTTTATTAACATTTGTATTCCTATATTTGATTTCTAGACATTTTGAGTATGTTTTTTTTGAGGGATAGTGGTGGCTTGATGGATAATGCTCTGGGTCAGGGCAGGGGTTCAAGCCCCAGCACTGCCAAGCTGCCACTGGTGGGCCCTTGAGAAAGGCCTTTAACCCTCTCTGCTCCATGGGGCGCTGTATCATGGCTGACCCTGCACTCTGACCCCAACTTCCTAACATGCTGGGATATGTGAAGAGAAGGATTTCACTATGCTGTACTGTGATGAAGAAAAAATACCAGACACCTGCAAGGTAAACATTTTTAAAGGTTGGTCCAAAATATCCCCAGACCCAGAAGGGTTAATTACAAATGCAGCTTTGACTGAAATGAGGATGTTGCCATTTTTGCTGTGTCCTTTGAGAAGGACGAAACACAATCACATCGTCCAGTAGGAAATCGTTTAACTGGAAGTATGTGAGTCCGAAAAATTGCTTGATTTAACATAATATAGTGCTGTATGTTCTTCAGAACTTGAATCAGATGTTTTTTTTTTTTGTTTTTAATTGAAACTTGATATATGTGGAACGCTTATTTGGCTCATCTCCGACATGTACTAAATGGGCAACCTAAATTAATAATGTAATAGTGTTTATGGCGGCTGTGACTCAGGTGATTGAGTGGGTTGTTCACTAATTATAGGCATGGTGGGTCGATTCTCGGCCCGGATGACTCCACATGCCGATGCGTCCATGGGCAAGACACTGAACCCCAAGTTGCTCCCGATGGCAAGTTAGCGCCTTTCATGGCAGCTCTGCTACCATCTGCAACCAAAGCACTATATAAGTGCATACCATTTACCATGTAGTTAGCAGTTAAATATTAGAAATTCATAAGTGTTAAGATACTTGGCTTATTTAAGTAGTTTCCCGGGAACACTTGCCATGATTATGGAATACACCCTGAATGGAATATACACCAGTCCAGTCCATTACATGGCATATTATTATTATTCAAAAAAGAAGCACATTAAATCTTCAAAGGAAAAAAAAAACAATCCAGAGACTTTGAATGCACCAGATCAAAGATGCAACAAGTCCGAATGACAGGATATGCGGAAGATTCTTTGGTCCGTTCACGATCGAAGACGGGTGAGAAAACGGGTCATTTCTCTCCGCGGAACACGACACGACAGCTGTTTGTCACGTGTTGTAGTGTCAAGGGCAGAAATTCGGTGCTAGTCTGGAGTAGTGCACAAGCACAGCTGCAGAGCGACGCAGTTAGGAACGTGCAGTAAAACGTATCATGTGTATCTCATATCGGTGTATTCTAAAGTAAAGTAAAACTTCTACTACTACTACTAATAATAATAATAAAAGTACTAGGTTAAGCTGGTTAACTGACACTCGTGTTAGTATAGGGAAATTTCTTGATGCTTGGTCATTAATTCCGAGTTACGATGGACCTGGACGTAGAATCTACGCCAAGAACACTGAGTGTGAGACTTGAATACCTTACTGGCTTCGAAAAATAACACTGAAGTGCTCACAGAGTGGCCATTATTTTCGACCCCTACAGAGGAAAGCGTAACTTTGCATGCACAGTCACGATCACTTCAGAGTGAGCACCAAAATACAGAAGTTATAAATATTCTACGCCGCTTCCAAGATTCTTAGCGATTAGGCTGAATTGAGGCAAGAAAGGAAAACACACTGCAGTAGGCCCAGATTTAGAAACCTCCTTGACGTCATAATCTTGCTATAGTGGGATACCAAAAGCCTGTACACAGCCCATAAGTGTCTGTGTCCTGAATCCCTGCCTGCACGAAGCATATAAGTCCGACTATTCTCAGTGCTGGCACGTAACGAGGTCTAAAGTTACATTTACATTTATTTATTCATTTAGCAGACGCTTTTATCCAAAGCGACTTACAAATGAGACACACTCACACACCAATGGTAGCAGAGCTGCATGCAAGGTGCTAGCTTGCCATCGGGGGCAACTTAGGGTTCAGTGTCTTGCCCAAGGACACTTCGGCATGGGATCACCCGGGCCGGGATTCGAACCACCAACCCTACAATTAGTGGATTAGTGGACAACCCGCTCTACCGCCTGAGCCACAGCCGCCCTAGTAAAGTTGTTTTCGAACATCTGAGTTGTAATCCTGTGGCTCGAAATCTAAAGAAATGGACTGAAGATACAGAAAATGGTGCACTTATATAGCGCGTTTATCCAAAGCGCTATACAGGCTTTAATTAATGAAGTTTCGATAATAAAGCACCTATAATTGTCAGAGAAATGCGTTAGTTTGAATGACAGACCTCAGATACAGTTCTCAGTTCAGTACAGTCTGGTGATTTAACTCATCTGTTAATCCAGTATTAATACAGCAGCGTCAAAGGTGTTCAAATACATGTGCATATCTCATTGGATGTCTTTTTGCAGGCAGAGAAATTGCATTTGTTGTGAGTAAACCTTTAGAGCAGATGTATTCAAACATAAGGCCAAGGTTCTAGTTTATAAAACTCGGAGAAATACCGTAGACATTTTACTCATCGGGCTGACGCGTTTATCCAAAGCGATTGACAAATGAGCTGAGCAAATTAAGATGAAGGGCACCGCTTCATCGTTGCTTCGAGGGTCCATCAGTGGTACTTTGGCAAGCCAGAATTTGAAGTCACAACCTTCTGATCATTAGTCCAGAGCCTTAAGTGCCGAACCAGTGCTACCCCCAAACCACTGGCTTGTCGCTGGGTGTCGCAATAGTGCATCGTTCAAGCAGACACTAACATGGGCGCAAAGATTACTAATGTGAGAGGTGAAAAGGGGTCAGGGCGTAGAGAGAGTGTCAGTTAATAGTGATGCGCATAGCTGCTATGCAAACGTTTGGCAGGTCTTATAAAGGTCCATTTATTTTTTAGGGTTAACCCTAACCCTCACACCTCGCCAAGCGATCAACTCTTTTACACCTCACCTCGGAGTTTAAATTCCTCACCAAACTGCACCTGACTATAGCGGTGTGTCATATTCCACACTTGACTTGATTGGGTTTTCTCAGTCACCGTTGTACTAGTCACCAGCCCCGCCTCATCATTAATGTCACACTGTTGACTTCTGTATAGGATTATGACCTCATTCCTGTTTGCTGATTCCAATTCTGGTCTGTAGACTGTTCGGCCTGCGGTGTATTTCATTGCGTACCTTGTGATTGTGCTCGGAATGGGAAACTCATCTGAATTAGAACATACTGATATCAGTGCTGGTCTGCTCACTGGTACATTGTCCTAAAAAAGTCTGATTTCCTGATTATTGGTTCATGGGAGCTTACTTGGAAAAATGCTGATCTGAGTCACAAATGGCGGGTGAGTCAACACACTAGAAAAGACAAGGCATGACGGCACGTTCAAATGGTAAATGACGCACTTATATAGCACTTTTATCCAAAGCGCTTTACACTGTGTCTCATTCACCCATTCACACACCAATGGGAGCAGAGCTGCTATGCAAGGCGCTGACTTGCCATCGGGAGCAACTTGGGGTTCAGTGTCTTTCCCAAGGACACTTCGGTATGTGGAGTCATGTGGGCTGGGAATCGAACCGCCAACCCTACGCTTAGTGGACAACACGCTCTACCACCTGATCCACAGCCGCCCCATGGATGTTTAAATTGGCCGCTGCTGTGTTCGCACATAAAATGTGACATAAAATGTATGAAAAAGAAACTTGTTTTGTTCCAAACCTGGAATAGACATTGAAACGCCTCTTTGAGAAATTTGATCTCATTTATCGCATTTTTTTCCCAGAACAATTACATTTACTGAGCACTTGAGAGGTCTGGGTCTGGCTCATGGGCCCAATAGTGGCAGCATGGCTGTGCAGGGATTTGAACTCACAACCTTCCAATCAGTAGTCGAACATCTTCTTAACCACGAGAATTGATTACTAATGCTAGTTGGTTGAAAAAAAAAAGTCCAACCAAACTCTACCTCAAAATGGAGTTATGAAACAACTGAAGCTTGTGAGAAAGGCCACCTCCACTCTCTTCCTAGTTAACATCCAAAAATAAATTCCTTCAACCCAAGAGATGTTAGTGGTGCGTCTAGCTACATAGTGTAAAGCAAAAATGCATACATGCAATATTTGTCCATAAGTGCAATATTCAACTCATATCTGTCTTGTGTGTGCAAAAGTTGTATGTTTTGTACTATACTATTCCCTGTAATGTGCATTCGAGTGCACTTTTTTTTTTTTGTTGTTGTCTCTATTTGTAATTTCCTAATTGTTTAGGCATTGGCTTGGGATGAATTCATTTCTGTCGTCCACACGTTTTAAGGTTCAGTTTCAGAATCACTTAGCCATTTAGTTGAGGCCTTAGTCTGCACTCGCAAAATTCCTAGATGGGCTAGCATGTGTAGTAACATCCCAAATCGAACACTAATGTTTTGCACTAACTGCAAATGATAGTATCGCGTAATTGAATAACCGCCACATGAACCCACAACGCTAGCTCGAAGACGTTGGGACGAATCTGTATCTGGGGTGTAGTGGTGTTCTTATTTGATGCGACGGCCATTTAAAAACAAACAAGCAAGCAAACAAACCAAAAAAACCCCAAAGAAATGTAATTTCAGCATCCTTTCATCCATTGAAACCTTGCACCTTCATTCTGTCGTGGTTCTTGCACAGCGTGAATATGTGAATATGTGTGAATATTAAAAGTATGTGAAGTACGCGATCTGAGGCATGCCTATCTATACAGTGGAGATAATTATACACTGGGCACTAGATTTATAATGTATATCAATGTAGGAATTTATAAACCGAAGCTCAGATCCATACAGGACCACGCTACAAACCGACTAGGTATTCACCCTCAAGACTAAATGATTATACTGGATATGCTACGGCTCAAAATATAAAACATAAAAATCACCATAATAGTGTGCCAGAGAAGAGAGTTACCTCGGTCTGTAGAACAATTTGCTTAAAGGTTGAACGGTCTGTGCTCAAACTACAGAGGAGACAGTACCAAGAGAACAATGTCACAAAACATGTCAGACTTATCCGGAAAAGGTAAAAAGTGCCTGAGGAAAGAGAATCGGCGGTTCTAAGCTGAAACCCTGTGACAGGGACAGCTGGACTGTTAAACACTAGACAGTTTTCATCTTTGAGAAAGCCAAAGGAAGCCATCAGCATCAACCCACTCTGCCAGTTACCAGCTGTTCAATTTGTGAGTTCTTATGCAAAAAAAAAAAAAAAAAGGGCCTAATTTTTTACTGGATGTTGTTCAAAACGAGCGTGAGATGTTTATAACAAAGAAGCACGTCTGCTCCAAGGATTGATGAGTGATTACGGAGTAATGGTGTGTCAGTACGCAGGTGTGAGGAAATAATACTGATGAACAAATGGATTATGGATTATATATAATGGATTATACATCCATCTTCAACCGCTTACTCCTTTTCAGGGTCACGGGGA
>JAFFST010049140.1:64987-79384 GCA_022414735.1 Noturus placidus | reverse complement strand
ACCTTGTCCAGGGTGTACCCCGCCTTGTGCCCGATGCCTCCTGGATAGGCTCCAGGTTCCCCCGTGACCCTGAAAAGGAGTAAGCGGTAGAAGATGGATGGATGGATGGATAAATAAATAAATATCCCGTGGATGTTTACTGGTTCCTGTTAGACGGGTCACTAGATGTGCTTGATAGACGTTTTATATTAGAACGATATCATCAGTTATGTTTGATCTTCTGTGATTCATCACCCATCCATCATTTTTCTCTACCGCTTATCTTACACAGGGTGATGGGAAGCCTGGAGCCTATCCCAGGGAACCTCGGGGCACAAGGCGGGGGACACACTGGACAAGGGAGCACAATCACATGCTACAGACAATTTGGAAATGGAAATCAGCCTACAACGCATGTCTGTAGACTGGAGGAGGAAACCAGTGTACCCGGAGAAACCCCCGAAGCACAGGGTGGAGGCGGTGAATCATCACCCATGTTAGTCAATCAGAAACAGACAGAAGGGATCTTTCCTTAAATCACCCCCTGCCAAGGTTTTTCTTTTTTATCTCTCTTTAAAATATGTGGTGGCCTGAGAAAACTCCTTTCGACTTCTTTACACTACACGTCCAATAGTATGTGGACCCCTGACCATCACACTGATATGTACCAGTTGAAGATCCCATTCCCGATTTTGCCTTTATCATAACCTCCAGTCTTCTGGGAAGGTTTTGCACTAGATTCTGGAGAGTGGCTGTGGGGAAATACCAACGGCGGTACAATGATGTGAAACAGCTTTTTGAAAGAAGAAACTAAAAGAAAGGCAAAATAAAATGACTTAAGTTTCGTCTCAGCGTAGTGAGAGTGCAGGCGTGTAACGTCGGGGTTTGAAGATGAAAAAAAATTCATCAGTTCCTCACAA
The DNA here is from genome assembly GCA_022414735.1 of Noturus placidus. Taxonomy (NCBI): domain Eukaryota; kingdom Metazoa; phylum Chordata; class Actinopteri; order Siluriformes; family Ictaluridae; genus Noturus; species Noturus placidus. Next base: position 78,485 of record JAFFST010049140.1, on the reverse strand, counting down.
GCAGAGCTTTTAATGAATTTGACCACACGACGCTATAAACTCAAATATATTCTCTGTTCCACGACAACAATGTCAGGTTCTTGACTCTGATTGGTCAGGAGGTGTTGATTAATTTACCATAACACGGTAGTTCAAGCTTCAAGGCAAAGTTTAGATTAATGAGCTTGTTTTTAGCTTGTTTTAAACCGGGTGGTTTAGAAGCGACGGATAGAAGACACTTTAACAAGATTATTATGCTGTTATTTTGACGGTTTCACAATCAGAGTTTAATTTAATTTGATATCTGTATAGTGCTTTTAACAATTACACACTGTCACAAAGAAGCTTTACAGAAATCTGGAAGTAGAATCGAATTCCTAATGAGAAAGACAGGAGAGACGGTGGTGAGGAAAAACGTCCCTGTAAATGGTAAATGACGCTCTTATATAGCACTTTTATCCAAAGCGCTTTACACTGTGACTCGTTCACCCATTCTCACACACACACACACACACACACACACACACACACACACACACACACACACACACACCAATGGCAGCAGAGCTGACATGCAAGGCACTAACTTGCCATCGGGGACAACTTGGGGTTCAGTGTCTTGCCCAAGAACACTTCGGCATGTGGAGTCACCCGGGCCGGGAATCAAACCGCCAACCCTACGATAAGTGGATTAGTGGACAACCCGCTCATCCAGTTGCGCCACAACTGCCCCAACCGTCCCTGAGATGACACGCAGAAGAAATCTTGAGAGGAACCAGATTTACATTTACATTTATTCATTTAGCAGACGCTTTTATCCAAAGCGACTTACAAATGAGACACACTCACACACCAATGGTAGCAGAGCTGCATGCAAGGTGCTAGCTTGCCATCGGGGGCAACTTAGGGTCTTGCCCAAGGACACTTCGGCATGGGATCACCCGGGCCGGGATTCCAACCACCAACCCTACGATTAGTGGATTAGTGGACAACCCGCTCTACCGACTGAACCACAGCCGCCCTCAACCAGATTCTAAAGGGAACCAGTCGTCTTCTGGGTCACACCGCATAGTTAGAAATTAGCTAGATGTTAGCTAGATTAACTAGAGATTAGTTAGATAGCAAATAGAAATCATGAGAGTATACACGTGCAGAAGAGTACAGACAAACAGTATTGAGTGTGTTGAAAGGATGGATGAGAAATTTGAGGAATGATTTGAGGAATATTTGATTCGCAATAATAATTCAAGCGTCTGTTTACATTTTTTTTCTGGCCCAGAAATGAACCACATCATGTCATGTCACGGCGACTCCATTTTCCAGATCGCTCCACGAACTACAACTCCCAATGGACGTCTCAAGCTGGAGCTCTGGAGCGGAGGTCGTCACGTTGATCTCCGGCTGGAGCTCTGCAGGGGAGACCAACTCGGTTAGTCTCAAGCTGGAGCTCCTGCTTGAAACCTCTGTTGGGAGTTGTAGTCGTTGGCCATGTTTTTAGTTCGTGGTGAATTCTGGGAAATCGAGTCGCTGGTATGCCATGACGTGACACACCACAGCCAAGGCAAAGCTGCTCAGGAGACACACGGGGGAATTTCTTTGTTCGATTTGGGCAAAGTGGACGGTCTGTATTTATTTCAATTGTGTTTCAGTTCACCTCGCAGGCAGCAGAGAGGTCTAAAAATGACAAACTGCACCTTTCCTGGAAAAGCTTTGTGATATAACTGAGTGAGTTGTTTCAAGGTACCGTGAAGAAGGAGAATAGGACACTTCCAGCACAAAAAGGAAATTATTGCCGTTAATGCATTGTGAAGGCAGATTTTGAGGAAGAGCTCCAATGTCAAGGCAATTGAGCGTAATCACAGGATGGCACAGTAGAGCACTTGCATTCTCTCTCTCTCTCTCTCTCTCTCTCTCTCTCTCTCTCTCTCTCTCTCGCCCACTAAACAGTATAGTTTTTTTCTGAATTCCAACTCTTTGTAGGATCACCATGGTTACAGCCTCCATTTCAGAAGTGAAAGATTTTGACACATAGAGCCAACAGGGGGATCACGGCACAGGAACATTCAACCGCACACACACACACACACACACACACACACACACACACACACACACACAGAATAGGAAATGTTTGTGATTATATCATAGCTCCACAGTATGTTTCAATGACTAATTGGGGATCGATGGAAGGATGGATGCTGGAATTGATAGAGGAATTGATGGAGGGTTGGATGGATGGATAGATAGATGTTTGGATGGATGAAAAGATATGTTTAGGACACACTGGGACTTTCTATTATCCATACAGAGGAACAAACCTAGGTTTGGCACGTATATATCTCTGTTTTTATTCATTTTATACTGCAACAAGAACACTCTCTTGCTACGTTGAAAGTCTAATAGAGGATGGATGCATGGGAGGATGGTTTGATGGATGGATTATATGATAGTTCCACAGTATGTTTCAATGTCTAATTGGGGATGGATGGATGGTTGGATGGATGTATGGAGGGATTGATGGAGGGATGGATGGATTAATATATGTTTGGATGGATGGATGTATGGAGGGATTGATGGAGGGATGGATGGATTGATATATGTTTGGATGGATGTTTGGATGGATGGATGGATGGATAGATGGATGGATGGATGGAGGGATGTTTGGATGGATGTGTCGATAGATGTTTGTTTATATGTTCGGATGGATGTTTGGATGGTTGGATGGATGGATTGAGGTATTGATGGAGGGATGGATGGATGGATGGATTGATGGAGGGATTGATGAAGGGATAGATGAATGGATAAATGGATGGATAGAGGGAGGGATTGGTAGAGGGATAGATGGATGGATATATGTTTGGATGGATGGACAGATGTTTGGAGGGATGGAGGGATGGATGGATTGATATATGGATGGATGGATGGAGGGATTGATGGATGAATAGGTGTTTAGGACACACTGGGACTTTCTGTCATCCATAAACAGAAACAAACCGAGGCTTGGCTCATATAAATCTCTGTTTCTATTCATTTTATACTGCAACAAGGATACGCACTTGTTAAGTTGAATGTCTAATAGAGGATGGATGCATGGGAGGATGGCTTGATGGATGGATGGATGATTGGATGGATAGATTATATGATAGTTCCACAGTATGTTTCAATGTCTAATTGGGGATGGTTGGATGGATGGAGGGATTTATGGAGGGATGGCTGGAGGGATATATGTTTGGATGGATGTTAAGACGGTTGGATGGATGTATGGAGGGATTGATGGAGGGATGGATGGAGGGAGGGATTGATGGATGGACAGATGGATGGATGGGAGGATGGATGGATGGATGGATGGAGGGATTGATGGAGGAATGGATGGATGGATGGATGGATGGAGGGATTGATTGAGGGCTGTTAGGATGGATGTGTGGATAGATGTGTGGATATATGTTTGGATGGATGTTTGGACGGTTGGATAGATGTATGGAGGGATTGATGGAGTGATGGATGGATGGATATATGTTTGGTTGGATGTTTGGATGGATGGATGGATGGATGGATGGATGGAGGGATGGATTTGTGGATAGATGTTTGGATGGTTGTGTGGATAGATGTGTGGATAGATGTGTGGATATATGTTTGGATGGATGGATGGATGGATGGATGGATGGATGGATGGAGGGATTGATTGAGGGCTGTTAGGATGGATGTTTGGATAGAAGTGTGGATATATGTTTGGATGGATGTTTGGACGGTTGGATAGATGTATGGACGGATTGATGGAGGGACGGATGGATATATGTTTGGATGGATGTTTGGATGGATGGATGGATGGAGGGATGGATGTGTGGATAGATGTTTGGATGGCTGTGTGGATAGATGTTTGGAGGGATGGATGGAGGGAGTGATGGATGGACAGATGGAGGGATGGATGGCGGGATTGATGGATGTTTGGATGGATGGATGGATGGATGGATGGAGGGATGGATGTGTGGATAGATGTGTGGATAGGTGTTTGGATGGATGTGTGGATGGATGGATAAATAGATATGTTTAGGACACACTGGGACTTTCTCTCATCCTTAAACAGAAACAAACTGAGGCTTTGCTCATATAAATCTCTGTTTCCATTCATTTTATACTGCAACAAGAATACTCTCTTGCTAAGTTGAAAGTCTAAGAGAGGATGGATGGATGCATGGAAGGATGGATTGATGGATGGAAGGATGGCTGAATGAATGGATGGAGGGATTAATGGAGGGATGGATAGATGGATAGATGTGTGGATATATGTTTGGATGGATGTTTGGACGGTTGGATGGATGTATGGCAAGATTGATGGAGGGATGGATGGATATATGTTTGGATGGATGGATAGAGGGATTGATGGAGGGATCGATGGATGGATGTTTGGATGGATAAATAGATATGTTTAGGACACACTGGGACTTTCTTTCATCCATAAACAGGAACAAACCGAGGCTTGGCTCATATAAATCTCTGTTTCTATTCATTTTATACTGCAACAAGGATACGCACTTGCTAAATCGAAAGTCTAATAGAGGATGGATGGCAGGATGGATGGATAGTTAAACAATGAACATGAACAAAACATGTTTTGGCTGATCAACAACATTTCTAGGGCTTTTCTCCATATTCGATCATTTTTGCCATATTGTTCGTTCAGAGCAGATCAAAGCCTGTGCGATGATTTTCTTTTTTTAAATACTTAAATATGTTTTTCTTGAACGAAATATGAAATAAACTTGTCTACGTTCATGTAATCAAATGAGATCACAGGACAGTCAAAATGTGGCAGGTTATAATAAATCTGGTGTTTTGCATTTTTCATTCATCTTTCATTAGTTTAGCATTTCAGACTTTTTGCACAGTGAGATCAAGCCTCATCCAACCAATCAGGATGCAGCTCATGTGGCAAACAAAAAATAAACCCAACAATCACCAAGATCGCAACTAATAGGGTAAGTTATAGAGTACAATACATAAAATCAGGTATCAGTGATGTTTCTATATCAGTATTTCCATTTTGCTACACACCTTCATTGTGGCTGGATGCAGGAAATGCTCTCTGGATGCAGAAGCTTCTCCTTCTCCATTTTCGTTATTGCCTCCAAAGCCAAAACTAAAGGGAAGCAGCTTCCTCTACGTTAGAGCCTACATTTTAATAAATATATTTAATGAATAATTTAAGTGTTGCCACATCAGTGTCGGGTTCTTGCATGTTTTCTCTGTGTGTTTCCTTCTGGGTTTTTTTTTTTTTTCCCCGGTTGCCTCCCACTTACGCAACCACATGCCGGTTGGCGGTTTGACAAATTTAAATTGCTTGTAGATGTGAATGAGTGTGTGAATATGTGTGTGTGTGTGTGTGTGGTGTGCTGAGATCGACTGGCATCCCATCCAGGATATATTCCACCCTCATACCCAGTGTTCCTAGGATAGACTCCAAATACAGCACTTATGAACTAGATAGCCAGCTAGTGTATAGCAACAAAACAGGTGCACCAGAAGCAATTCATCACTCATCAATAATGTGCGGAAACAAGTGCAAATTAAAGTTTATGTAATGAGGAACAAATCTGTTTTATGTACGAGTTGAAACGAGTTCAGGTTTGGTAGAAAATTCACATTCATATGAAAGTTAAAACCCCCAGTAACTAAAACCTCATCAAAATCAGTTCATATCCTACAAAGATATTTCCCAGGCTCTTCATAAAAAAAAAATAAATAAATAAACAAATAAATAAATAAACTGTAGCTAGGTGGGTGGTAAATAACCAGCAGGAGAACAGACGGATCGCTCTTGAGATGCGCTGCAAGAAATGGAAGAAATGTAGAAAATTCCCCAAGAGAGATTTAAATTCACAGAATAGTGTCGTGATACACGCAGACGACGCCACCGAGCTTCTTATTCACAGTAGAGGCTGGAAGAAATTTAAACTGCGGAGGATAAGACGAAAAACCGACCGTGTCTTAATTACGTGCTCGGTTATGAGAGACGTATCGATTTGCACTGCCCATTCAGTGCAGCAGATCTCAAACCAGGTTCTCACCGTTAACACGTTTCACAGTAATTAAACCACACTTACTGGAGCGCTTCTTCAGGACTCATTAGGGAAGTGCCAATATTTAGGTAGACAATACATCAAGATAATCACCACACAATGTTATTATCTCTTACACTTCCAAATAACATAATTATTGAGCTGTTTCCTTTTTGGCTCAGAGATCAAAGGCCGTGTAAGAACATCTGTCTTGGGACAGAGCACATTTTGGGACATTTCGGGCAAAAATAACAGGTCTTTCAATAGCATGGTGGACAGAACTGCTCCATGGTGGAGCAACGAGTAGTGCCGTTTTATCAGAGCCCCAGGGTCCACTGGTTCGATCTTGAGCTCGGGTAACAGTCTGTGCGGACTTTTGCATGTTCTCTCAATGTCCCTGTTGGTTTTCTCCGGTTGTCCTCTCACTTCCCAAAACCATGGTGTTAGATAACTGGCTTTGCTAAAATTGGACCTAGGTGTGAATGTGAGTGTAATGGCTTCCCATTCAGGGTGTATTCTCGCCTCACACCCAGTGTTCCCGACATCCACCACAACCCTGACTGACTGACTGAATGAATGAATGCATGCATGAATGGGTATGAAGCAATATTGTGATAGTATTGTAATTAGGCAATTCATAGACAAATGACCCTCAACACACTGATAGTGAGCAATTGCCAATAACCAACATAGTCTAAAAAACTTTCAGGGTGTTGTGCATGCGAAATGTGTTTCCCTGCAGTATTTACTGACTTTCATGGAAGGAGAGACTAGAAGGCATCATGAAATGTGTTGCTTGGCCAGCATGGAAAAACGCTCAAGCATTTGATCCTTCTTATTTTCCTTGAGAAAGGCTTTAGGATGTTGTTAAATCTGTAAAAACTGTAACTGTTAAAAATCCACTGAGTGTGCATGAGCAGGTGGGTGAATGATGGGCAGACAAGGATAGATAGATAGATAGATAGATAGATAGATAGATAGATAGATAGATAGATAGATAGATAGATAGATAAGCATAGAGATAGATAGATAGATAGATAGATAGATAGATAGATAGATAAGCATAGAGATAGATAGATAGATAGATAGATAGATAGATAGATAGATAGATAGATAGATAGATAGATAGATAGATAGATAGATAGATAGATAGATAGATAGATAGATAGATAAGCATAGAGATAGATAGATAGATAGATAGATAGATAGATAGATAGATAGATAGATAGATAGATAGATAGACAGGCATCACAACTGGCATCAGTACTGTATCTAGGGTTTTGTATCTAGGGATACATGCCATTGTTACCTTCTCAATCTGGAGATTAGAGTGACGCTGGTCAATCAAAGTATATGTTTATTCTATCCTGGGGAATACTGGGCTCAAGGCAGGAATACACCCTGGATGGGATTCCAGTCAATCACAGAGCACGCATATTCACACAATCATTTATACCTACAGGGGATTTAGCGTCCCAAATCCACAGAACAGCAGGTTTCTCAATAAACCTGGAGAAACACTGGGACACAGTGAGCACGTACGAAACTCTATACAGACAGTAAACCGAGCTCAGGATCGAACCAGGGACCCCTGGAGCTGCGAGACAGAAATACGACCCCGACGCCCCTGATCTAATAATTAGGCATCTTGCACTGTTCTCTGAATATCTACGACACTGCATGACGGATGGCTTTGAGTCTTTCACAGAAAGCACGTGTTATCCTTCTAATCGTAGGGTTGGCGGTTCGATTCCCGTCCCACGTGACTCCACCTGCCGAAGTGTCCGTGAGCAAGACACTAAACCCCAAGTTGCTCCCGACGGCAAGCTAGCGCCTTGAATGGCAGCTCTGCTACAAGAGTGTGTGAGTGTGTGTGTGTGTGTGTGTGTGTGTGTGTGTGTGTGTGTGAATGGGTGAATAAGACACAGTGCAAAGCGCTTTGTAGGACCGCAAAGGTTAAAAAAGTGCTATATAAGTGTAGACCATTCCTCCTCATCATAGCTATTGGATGGAAATTGGTTAGAAATAAATTGGGCGGCGGGGAATCGAGACCAAGTGTGAGGGAGAGTCACACGGCCATCTACTAATGCGCCTCATAACGAACACTTAACACTTTAATTGGTCATAAAGCACACACACACACACACACACACACACACACACACACACACACAAGCAGGGTAATATTAATTACACGGTGAATGCCTGCTGGGGTTGTGGAAGCTTCTGAGTGCAAATTGCACATCATTCTGTTTACCTGCTTTGTGCTGATGCCATGCATAGACACACACACACACACACACACACACACACACACACACACACACGTACACTGACGCACACACCTCAATTCAGGATGTAAATGTAATGACAAGCTGTAGAGCATGTGTGTGCGCATGTGTGTGTGTGCGCATGTGTGGGTGGGAACAGCTCCAAGCCAAGCCTGCTCTGCTATGTGCATCAACACAGAGGACTGAGGGGAGGAAAAAGAGAGCGCGAGAGAGCGAGAGAGAGAGAGAGACAGAAATGAGGATTGGTTTTCCGAGTGGGTGTACAATATCAATACAATAACCCTGAGTATTCAGGACCAGCGTCGCAGCGCAACAGGTCTCTAAGGGAAGGATATAAGATCTATAAGGCTGTTAGATTCTCCGAGTCCGGTCATACAAAAAGGAGCGATAGAAGAGAAAGCTCATAATGAAAGGAGCATAGATAAGCGATCGTAAACGCAATATAATCGTTTGAAAGCGAAACAGGATTTGCAATTCATCAGACTATTAATACGCCAGCATAATACACATCGGGACTAAGAATGAGCCTATAATCCTTTCGTGTCAGGTATGATGACAGACTGCATGCCAGCAGGATCTGGCTCTCACACACAGATGTGTTTGCTCTGTAAAGATCATATATGAATTATATATCAGATATCCTAAGGGCTGTGAAAATTGCCACCTAAATATATATTTAGTATATAGGTTGATTGATATATATATATCAACCTATATACTAAACCCAACAGGAAATATGAACATGTGACTTGGATCTACTGAAAAATGATATATCTTCATTTAGGATTTACTGCAAAATAAGTACGGCTCTCTTTTTTGTATCTGGATCAGCAGAAATGAGAAAAATGACATTTGATAGTACCGTATATTAATATGCAGTGTCTCACTGACCGCACAAGCTAAATATCACTGGAACGCTTTGCATTTCTGGGCACAGGCTCACCGAAACTGGACAGTACAAGCAAGGGCGTAACCATGGTATGGACATTGGGGGGGCCAACGAACTCGGCAGGAGGATATGCAAGTGAATGTAATGTTAAACCGGAACTGATATTAGTCTAGCCTACTTCATGGGTGTGCAGCTATCAACAGATAATTTATATACTTAAGAACAAACCAAGCCATCGTATGATGCCTTCTCTACTAAACTAAGGTTACATTTACATTTATTCATTTAGCAGATGCTTTTATCCAAAGCGACTTACAAATGAGACACACTCACACACTCACACACCAATGGTAGCAGAGCTGCATGCAAGGTGCTAGCTTGCCATCGGGGGCAACTTAGGGTTCAGTGTCTTGCCCAAGGACACTTCGGCATGGGATCACCCGGGCCGGGATTCGAACCACCAACCCTACGATTAGTGGATTAGTGGACAACCCGCTCTACCCACTGAGCCACAACCACCCTTAAGGTTATGTACTATTTATGTATCTAGTGACTTACTGTCTGAATAAAAGCTCATATGTTCTGCTGCAATTTTCTACACTTGTCTGCTGTCTCCATTTCTTACAGACTGAGCTGCTAAAATATATCAACAAACTTGTGTTGAGTCTGGACGCAACCAAGTGTACAACTGGAGGGGAGGGCCACACCTATTTTCCTTAACAAATGGAAATATATTCAAAAGGAATAGACATAAATACATAGAATAGATGAAGAAAAGACAGATCCGTTGGCAGGGTTCATTAAATGTGGACTTATAGAAAATATTCTGCACTGTATATTGGGGACAGATTGGTATTTCCATGTTCCACGCATGTGTACAAAGTCACCTGGACTTTTTTCCAATCTTCACCCATTGTAGTGTCTTTCTCTCTCTTCTTCTTCTTGGCTGACAAGAGAGAAACCTGATGCGGTCTTCTGCTGTTGTAGCACATCCACGTCAACATTTTGTGCATTCTGAGATGTTTTTCTGTTCATCATGGTTGCAAAGAGTGGTTATTCGAGGTAGTCTTCCTGTCGGCTCACAGAACTGCCAATCGTGTAATTCTGTGTAAACTCTAGAGACTATCGTGTGCAAAAATCCCAGGAGATCAGCAGTTTCTAAAATACTCAAAGCAGCCCATCTGGTACTAGATAAGGGAGTGACAGTTAAGGCTCTGGGTTACTGATCGGAAGATCGGGGACCAAGCTGTCACTGTTGGGCCCTTGAGCAAGGCCCCTTAACCCGCTCTGCTCCAGGGGCGCTGTACCATGGCTGCACCCTGCCCTCTGACCCCAACTTCCTGACATGCTGGGGTATGCAAAGGAAAGAATTTCACTGCGCTGTAATGGAAATGTGACCAATAAAGACTCATTATAACCATGCCATGGTCAAAGTCAACACTAGTACTAAAGCAAGCCAGAACTGCAGACACAACCAAAGTATCCAAACTAAAGTAAAGTAATCTGACAAGCATTAGATCAGGGGAAGGCCCATGTTGGTGCAGGTTTTCATTCCAACCAATCAGGAGCCACACCTGATTCCACCCGTTTAATCAGTTGATCATGGCTTTCAATAGACTCAGGTGTGACTTCCGCTTGGTTGGAAAACCTGCACCCACACCGGCCCTTTCCGGATAAGATTACCCACCCCTGCATTTTTCTTTTGCGTATAATCTCAAGCAGTGCATGTTGAGTGCGTGTATGAGGAAACCATGAGCCAACATGCTAGCAACAAGCCTCGAGGATTTGACTTCATAAAAAGCCCAATGCTTAGTTTGTACTTTGCAGTACATCTAGTTCGTTCATGTGTAATGAAAAATACATTAACAGTAGTAGTAGTATCAGACCAATTCTACTATGACGTCTACCATCATACGGTGAGTTTTCCATCACGGCTTTTCGTTTAGTTATTAGTCGATGCAAATTACAAACTCTAAATGCACCTTAATAACAGATTATCATGCAGTCCTGCTTGTCATCTGGCCATGGTGTTAATGCTGATTAATATTTATAGAAAAGCATTCAAATAAGTCTACGTTCATTAAGAATTTGAGAAAAGAACTACATGTTAAAAGAAGTCAGCCTTGCTATAAACAAAATTATGGGAGGCTGTGGCTCAGTCGGTAGAGCGGGTTGTCCACTAATCCACTAATCGTAGGGTTGGTGGTTGGAATCCCGGCCCGGGTGATCCCATGCCGAAGTGTCCTTGGGCAAGACACTGAACCCTAAGTTGCCCCCGATGGCAAGCTAGCACCTTGCATGGCAGCTCTGCTACCATTGGTGTGTGAGTGTGCACTTTTAAGTCGCTTTGGATAAAAGCGTCTGCTAAATGTAAAATGAATGGTTTATAATGGTAAAGTCAACGCTAATGCTATGGGTTTTTTTCCTCTCCTGTTTTCCAATTGTCTATGAATGCCAAAATAGTTTAAGGATGCTTCGACATATATAGAATGTAGTCTGTTTGAATGGACCTCTGGTCTGCTTCCAATCGAACAGTAGTGCGGTTTCATTGCAGAGAAGAAGCAATTCAACTGAATCAACCCGAGTTCAAGAAGTGGATCAAACATGCCTTGTATTTCGGGTCGCAAGATGTTAAACTGAGCCGCAAGACACAAACTGAGCCAAACGTCAAAGCTGTAGAAACATGACGTGTTCCTTAGATTTGGCGCGTCGAAGAGAACAATAGATGCTTTAAAACAGATATTTATATCATGATCTAATTATTTACTGAGGGATTGCCACATGTTCTCGAGTGATTTTTGTGCTTTTTTATCGTCTGACCCATGACTGCAAGTTTAATGCGTACGTTTGTCCCTTAGCCAATTTGATTTTTGGATCGTTTAATTGTGTGCGGCGTGAAACTAAACCAAAACAAAGAGCAAACAAACCACCAAAAAGTGTTCATCCTGGTCTGATTTGGACTCGGAAATTGGGTTAATAACTGCGAAATCCCCCTATGTAGATGAAAGAATGCCTTCAGAGCTTAAAGGAACTGTTTTAATTACAAACCTTTTTGAAGAAGTGATCTTTTTTTATTCTCTCACTGTGCACTCAATGTTCCTCCTGGATTATCGCTTCCTACTCCATTACTATCGCTATCAATACTTGATGAGCCCAAATAAGGTGTCAGAGTGTCATTACAGCCTTGCGCAGTTTAGTAGGTCAGTCAATAAATAAATAATTAAGGTGAGTTGACATTCGAACTAATGTACAAGCCTTACGGTAACGTAGACTAAGTGTGTTGATGATTATGTAATGAGTGTAATGATTATACAATAGAATATAGAGTAAACTCTGGATGAATTTATTGCCTTTAATTCATCCAATTTCTGTATCCTTATTGGGTCACAGGGAACCTGGAGCCTATCCCAGGGCGAGGTACACCCTGGACGGGGTGCCAATCCATTGCACACACATTCGTACACTACGGACACTTTAGACACGCCAATCAGCCTACCATGCATGTCTTTGAACTGGAGGAGGAAACCGGAGTACCCGGAGGAAACCCCCGCAGCTCGGGGAGAACATGTAAACTCCACACACACATGGCCACGGTGGGTCGAACCCCCGACCCTGGAGGTGTGTGGCAGACTTTTAAGCACAGCATACCGTGATCAGTCTTTACATTGATTGCTTTCTGGGTTTGTAAGATTGAACAATCATAATTCTCTTGTGCTGCTGTGCTCTTTAGTTCTGCACGATTGGAGTAACTCTGCAGGATAGACTGAGAAATGTCCATCAAACATTGCTTTTTGCACTATTATGCCACGTCCAGGCAATTTCCAGATCAGTATGATTAGTACATTTAGCTGGTAAGTGAGAGACTGTGGAGGAGTGGCAGGGAACAAGTGGGTAATGAGTGAGTGGTTACACCTGTATCTACTTAAAAATATATTTTAGTTAGAACTTTATTATGTGTGTTTGTGTGCCTTTTGTTTTGTTTCTTTTAAAGTAATTATTTTGCTGAATGAAGTGCTGAAAAGTGCACCGGTATAAATTAGCAATAGTTTTAATAATTGCCTCCTATGTCTTCATTTACCTTGCTGTGTACCAGCTTTTTACGTTTTTCAACAGATTTTTATAGCATTTTATCTGTTTTTGGTGCAAACTAAATCTTCAATGCAGCACTGAAGTTGCAGAGACAAGTTATATCCTGTTACCGTTTATAGAGAGCTCATTAGGGTGGCTGTGGCTCAGTCGGTAGAGCGGGTTGTCCACTAATCCACTAATCGTGGGGTTGGTGG
>JAFFST010049140.1:12397-25482 GCA_022414735.1 Noturus placidus | reverse complement strand
CACGTTTGCCTCACACCTCCAGGGTCCGGGGTTCGAGTCCCGCCAGGGCCATGTGTGTGCGGAGTTTGCATGTTCTCCCCGTGTGTCGGGGGTTTCCTCCGGGTACTCCGGTTTCCTCCCCCAGTCCAAACACATGCATGTTAGGCTGATGGGCGTGTCTAAAGTGTCCGTAGTGTGTGATTGTGCCCTGCGATGGACTGGCACCCTGTCCAGAGTGTACCCCGCCTTATGCCCGATGCCTCCTGGGATAGGCTCCAGGTTCCCCGTGACCCTGAAAAGGAGTAAGCGGTTGAAGATGGATGGATGAAATAGCGATGATCAATTAGACAGGAATTTTTGAGCGTTCCTGATGCAACGTGCTTGACATTTCAGCAGTGCATAGGCGTGTATCCACTAAATGATGAAGAGAATATTTCCTTTAAGCCGGAGGTCTTCAACAGGGGGTCCGCGAGCCCTAGTGGGTCCGCGGAGGTACTGCATGGGGGTCTCGAAAGTTTTGGTTGATTAGACATTTTTTTTATATCCCCCCCTGCAATTTTTTCCACTAACTGAAATGTCTTTAAATACACATTAACATGAATTCAACACACTGTAGTAAACAGATAAATGGAGGCAGAAGATGTCTTTCAGTCTATCAATGCACACATTCAGGAGCTCTTTCAAGCTCATTCACAACTCCTGTCCCATCAAAGACGAATCAGAATCATACAATATATATAATTAGGGGGTCCCCGCTCCATCTCACCATCAGTTTGGGGGTCCTTGGCCTGGAAAACGTTGAAGACCCCTAACTTTAATAAAGTTTAAGCTGTTACTCCCTCAGAAAGAGCACTCAGACCAGCTTCTGTGCTTTTCCATCTTCACTCTGAATTCATAGACACACTTTTAGGACCAGTTCCATGAGAGATACATTTCCAAATCATAGAACGTAGCAAGTATATGGTCAGTAGAAATGATTCTGTAATGTTTCGAAGTTTTGGTTCTTTCGAAGCTGCGTCTGAGGTTGGATTTTGCCTGCACTCACTCACTCTTTATCCAGGTCAGGGTTGCGGTGGATCTGGAGTTGAACTTCAACTTCAACTTGTACAAAAAAAAAAAAAAGACGGCTTAAATGTGTGAGATTTGGCCTGTTTTTTATTACCTTGCCGATGAAGATGGGCATTGACGCGTGAAATCTGCCTGACAAGATTGACGACCTCGATTTACTCAGCAGGTTACACGGATACACGGTTTATTTTGAGTTTAATTCGGGGCATATGATTAACTGCTTTTCCTATGTGGTGACTCATGAATCTTCTGACTCTGTGTTCGCCATCACAAATTAATCATCTAATTTGTATGTAGTTTAATTTTGGTGCAAAGTATTGGTGCTCAAAACAGAGATTACTTGGCAACCTTATAAACTGATGCAGTTTAATGCTACATGCACACTGCGGACACTGTAAGAGTCTTCCACCGCTCCTCACTCCTTTATTTGCTGATGGACGTGTGCGATTTTTATCGTAATAAAAGTGCACTTTTTCCAGTGCGGGTCTGTAACTACTCTACTTGACATTTTGTGGACGTTTTTGGAGCGAATATTCGACATGCCTCCAGAATCTTGTTTAGTCAGTTCTATGTGGCGCCATTGATTTAAGGATATATTACACGAAACCCTTTTGTAATGATTTTGTAGCTTATTTAAGCTATACAGAGTTTTGTTTTCATAAAAACGAGGAGATTTATCATTAACTTGGATGTTCAGTGTCGTCGGTTTCTGTGTGTTTTTCTTTATTTTGGGGAGTGCTAGCTCAGCAGTTAAGACGTTGGACGTAAGCACTGCCAAGCTACCACTGTTGGGGACCTTTGCAAGGCCCTTAACCCTCAATCGCTCAGTATAAATGAGATACATGTAAGTCGCCCTGGATAAGGGCGTAAATGTATATGTAATGTATTTAGATTAATTTTTTATTCATGGTCAAAGAATATTTGGTATTAAAGTAACGATTTTGTTATCATGTCAACCCTACCTACTGTACATTCACCCACTTCACCAAATTAGTGTCCTCCAGTCTGGAACAGTTAAGAGTGATGCAAATAGTTCTGAAACTAGATCTGCACATAATATACATCCATCCATTTTCAACCGCTTACTCCTTTTCAGGGTCATGAGGAACCTGGAGCCTATCCCAGGGAGCATCGGGCACAAGGCGGAGTACACTCTGGACAGGGTGCCAGTCCATCACAGGGTACACTCACATACATTCATACACTATGGACACTTTAGACACGCCAATCAGTCTAACATGCATGTGTTTGGACTGGGGGAGGAAACCGGAGTACCCGGAGGAAACCCCCGACACACGGGGAGAACATGCAAACTCAGCACACACATGGCCCTGGCGGGACTCGAACCCCGGACCCTGGAGGTGTGAGGCGGACGTGCTAACCACTAAGCCATAATATACAGCGGGGTTTAAAACAGTCTGAGTGCACTAGTGAAAATGCTTTATTTTGCATTCTTTTCTAATTTAATACAACAATTTTCATTATACATTATAATAGTGACAACAACATGAGTGAAAATAGATTCAGTTTCTGAGTATTTGGGACGTCCCAATTTTTTTTTTATTTCTTTTGCTTTAATGACTAGAGCTTGCATGGACTCCACAAGTTTGTGCCGAATCCGAACACGTGCTTCGATAGAAATGGCACAACATGATAAATGGCACACTTATATAGCGCTTTTATCCAAAGCGCTTTACACTGTGTCTCATTCACCCATTCACACACACACACACACACACCAATGGGAGCAGAGCTGACATACAAGGCGCTAACTTGCCATCGGGAGCAACTTGGGGTTCAGTGTCTCGCCCAAGGACACTTCGGTATGTGGAGTCAAGTGGGCCATGAATCGAACCGCCAACACTACGATTAGTGGGCAACCCGCTCTACCACCTGATCCACAGCCGCCCGATGGAAGAGAAGGAAAATCTGACCGTTTGTACGAAGCAGTTAACGTGGTCAGTATCACACATTTACTAACATTTCAATAGAGCCCAAGAAACATTAAATTACTTTCTTTGTTTTAAATGTATACATTTATTAAAAATCCAAAATCTTTGCTTTATTTCCAATTGAAAACGGGTTTCCAGTGTGTTCTCAGACTTTTGGATCCCACTTTATTTAGCTTACTCTGCATTAAAAATAAAGGAAAGTAATGGAATACTGTGTTAACTGGTCGCTATGAGTTCCAGGTAATGGCATATGGGTTTATAAATGCCCCAAAGAACTAAGAGACACACTCAGTCTATGGACAGATGTTTATGTATACTACAGGGCTGTTTTCTTCCTGAATTTGATTAGTGTGACTCATTTTCTAACAGTAGTCCGTCCATCCATCCATCTTCAACCACTTACTCCTTTATCAGGGTCACGGGGAACCTGGAGCCTATCCCAGGGAGCATCGGGTACAAGGCGGGGTACACCCTGGACAGAGTGCCAGCCCATCACAGGGCACAATCACACACACACTCACACACTCATTCATACACTACGGACACTTTAGACACGCCAATCAGCCTACCATGCATGTCTTTGGACTGGGGGAGGAAACCGGAGTACCCGGAGGAAACCCCCGACACACGGGGAGAACATGCAAACTCCGCCCACACATGGCCCTGGCGGGACTCAAACCCCGGACCCTGGAGGTGTGAGGCGGACGTGCTAACCACTAAGCCACCGTGCGCCCCTTTCTAACAGTAGTAGTAGCTGTAATTCAAATCAAAGGTTAATATTTATGTGCTCGTTCTAAAACATTAGAATTTCTTAAAGTTAAAGGGATAGTTCACCCAGAAATGAAAATTCTGTCATCGTTCTGTCATTGGAAGGTCAAAGGAAGATATTTTGAATAATGTTGATAACCAAACAGTCTTGGTGTCTACTTCCATAGTATGGACAAAATAAACACTGAGACATTTCTCGAAATATCTTCTTTTATGGTCCACAGAAGAAAGGAAGTCGATATTCATTAAAATAGAGGAGTTTATTTAACAGTTATGGAAGGAGTCTCCAGTGTCAGGGCTTTGTAACAGTCAGTACGTTTTCCAACACGGGAAAGACGTTCTGCAACCTTTACTATAACTATCAACAGATCAAAAGAATGTTGCATACTTTCATTTCATTAAAAAACTGCAATCTTAACAATAGCATGTTAATCCATCCATATCCCATCCATATGCCTTCTATTTGTGTAAGCTCAGCCCCAAGCAAGGAAACTGTGACGTGGGGAAACTGAAGTACTAGCATTAATGAAGGAACGGATATGCTGGCTCGAGGGCACCGAACAGCATTTTCGCATTTGCACCGATCACAGAAATAGATCTCTGATCATTAGAATACATTACGAGGGCAAAGCCGGGAAATACCAAGCATGCTGGGCTCATTTTTCTTTTTACACGTTTAGACTTCACTGGTTCGTACTGCCCCGATCTAAAAATAGAAAAGCCGACGCTCTATCCAGGCAGTTTGAAAGCCCATGGGAGAAGACACCAGCGAAAACAATTATACCAATTATACCAAGATGTGAAGTGATGGAGGAGATTCACAGGGTACACTTAACTTATATCACTCCTCATGATGGTCCTTGGATTGTATACTAGAGTATTTACTGTCTGAAGGTATTTATTGTTTGAAGGTTGCTATAAAGCAACCTTCTAATTAGTGTTCAGGACTTCAATCTTCTTAATCATTAAGATTAAGAACACACACACACACACACACACACACACACACACACACACACACTATCTCTCTCTTATAAGATCTATCAGGTTTCTTGAGTGATGGCGTAATGGCGGTACACTTTATATCCCAGGGTTCCCTCATACCCGTGTTATCTTCTTTTCGTTTAAACCGTCATAGCAAGACCTCCTCACATGCACTCTCTCACAGTGCGTATCCTTTTAAACTATCGTATGATAAGAGCATATGTATGTATGATGTACGTGTACTCCTGCTACCTGATCCTGACTCACTTCTCCTGCTGTAGATCCTCTCAACTTCTAGATCCGCCTGATGATATCGTTTCTGCTTGGAACTTCTGCACTTGTGATTCACCGCCTGCTGCTGTGGATGGTCCCACATGGATCCCCTAAAGATTTGCACTTCCCAAAAACACTTTAGTCCCAAGTCCCATGCTTGTATTCCTGTGCTGCTTTGTGATAACACCCATTGGTGAACGTGTTATACGAATAAAATCGAATTGAAAAATGAAATGTGGTTAGACATTACAAAGTTCAGGGCATCGCTTAGTAAGAGGTCAATTTCGAGGGACTTTAAATCGAGGTAGATGTAATGAATTTAGCAGTTTACGCACACTCAAGAACATCAAGACACTACTGAGCTCCTCAAACAGTTACCAGTCCCACTGTAGTATCACAGACTTCATCACTGATCTTCTGGCAACCCAACGAAACAGTGGAAAACAATGGAGACCGTGGATATGATATTTGAATAAAGTGTTTGGACATTATGAGCTCCTATATAACACACTTGACATGGGCTGAGAAGAATCTTGTGTTTCATTCTTATCTCAACGTGTCTCTGTGGGAAAGCTGTGGCTTTTCTGATGGGGCAAATTTTAGCATTAAATATGAATATCATTCAACATCTGCATGAATCCATGGTCCATTAACTCCACTCTTAGTCATATCTAGCACTCCGTAGGTTCTAGAATGGGGTTATTTTAGAATATACGGCCTGAGCTTGTATTTGTGCAGAGTTTCGATAAAACAACATTATTCCTGCGTGAAGCCGAGCGGAAGATGGAGCGGAAGATGGCGCGGAAGATGGGGCGGCTGTGGCTCAGTCGGTAGAGCGGGTTGTCCACTAATCCACTAATCGTAGGGTTGGTGGTTCGAATCCCGGCCCGGGTGATCCCATGCCGAAGTGTCCTTGGGCAAGACACTGAACCCTAAGTTGCCCCCGATGGCAAGCTAGCACCTTGCATGCAGCTCTGCTACCATTGGTGTGTGAGTGTGTCTCATTTGTAAGTCGCTTTGGATAAAAGCGTCTGCTAAATGAATAAATGTAATGTTAATGTAAATGTAAGATGGCACCCGCGTTGAGGCGGTACTAAACTACAGTGGAAAAGCAAGCTCAGAAAAGTAAAGTAAGCCAAGCCGAGACGATCCGAGTCGTACCGTGCATTGTAATAGTGGCTTTAGTATCAGCTCGGCTTTTTATACTATAAAAAGGTACCAGGGACTATCGACAGTGGAAAGCCCCCAAAAAGTCAAGTCGAGCCGTACCGTGCGGTGGAAAAGTGCCATAAGTTCGATTTAACTGCAACAAGAGTGACTTCGATAAACGCCTGACTGGAAATCGTTAGCCAGCAAGATGTAAAAATCTAACACTCAAACCTTTGGTGTCATTTTATCTGCAATGAGATAAATGATACATAATTGCCAATTAATAGATTATTACTATACGCAGAGTCTGTATTAAATGACATACATTTGTTCAGGCACAATACAGAACCACTGGTTAAGGAGAATTCCCTACTCCGTCAGTGTCTGGCTCACATTTAGTTAGTATCAGCCCGGCTCGCTCTAAACCTTAAAAAAAAAAGGTACCAGTAAACAGGAACTATCCACAGTGGAAAGCCCCCAAAAAAGCGAGCAGAGATAGCCACACCATGAGGTGGAAGAGTGCCATATGGAGTCTGAGGAAACAGGAGGTGTGTCTAGAAGGTATTCGGAACGTCCTCACAGAGCAAGTGGACACCTCCCTCTAGTGGACAACAGTGGGAACACACCAGGTTCCTATTTCCATCCTTGTGCATGCTCATTACAGTAGGTGATTATGTGTGTTTACCTCTTCTTGGTCCAGCATGTAGAACTGGTCTCCGTCTCGGACGCGGAGCGGGCGGCTCCAGCCGGGGGAGTCGTGGGCATGGCCATTCAGAGGAGTGTGAGGCCGGGAACACGGAGACACACACCTTCCATCTGCCAGGAGAATAGAGACATAGAAAGAGATGGAGAAATAAATTGAACCCTTACAGAACTAGTCAGTATTTTAACACGAGGTAAACATTTTGGAAGGAACACTTTTTTTGTTTGACAAAAAAAGGTGCTGGTTATTAGGGGCGGACGATGTGGATTAAAAATATCTTGTGATACTTGTGACATTTTCACCCAATACTTATGCTTTTTAAAAAAATGTTAATTAATGCTTCAAATGTTAATTAATGCTTTGATAACTGAAACAGTACGACCACTTTAAAAAAAAAAAAAAAAAAAAAACATCCCAAAGTGTGGTATTTCTGCACAGATCGTATCGTCCAATCAGCACCTTGTTACTGTGAGTAAAGCTGAGACTTGTTCGGTGACGTAGAAGTACTGAGGAAACACTGCAACACTCTCAGAAAGGCGTGCTGTAATAGAACTTAGGACGATATGGATTTCATGTCATCGTTTTGCCCATCCCTACCTGATATATAAACTCCTGGTCTTAGCATCTACACTGCAGCACATATAGATGTATATTTAGATAAAGAGACAGAGCAGTATAGATGTTACACACACACAGAGGCGAGGAATTTAAAACCCATTCTGACATTGCTTTTGTGTCCTGCTCGCCCCCACAGTGAGTGAGAGCGCGAGAGAGTGAGAGAGAGAGAGAGAGCGAGAGCAAGAGCAAGAGTGAGAGAGAGAGAGAGAGAGAGCGCGAGAGAGTGAGCGAGAGAGAGAGAATGAGGAAGATGGGTTATAGCCCAAGAGATGTCACTTCCGTGACGCCCACTCTGTTTCACACGCTCACACACCTACAGCCAGTCGCCATGACAACTCAACACGGAACAGACCGAAAACCACCGAAAGAGAGAGGCAGAGCGCGAGAGAGAGAGGGATTAGGTTAGAGAGGGATACTAGGCAATGGAAGGAGAGAGACCGAGAAGAGTAGAGTGGAGGCAGAGAAAGAGCAGGAGAGGGAAAAAGATATTGGAATGGGAAAGAATTGATGGAAGGAGGAGGAGGAGGGACTAGAAGAGAACTATTTTAAAAAATGGAGCCAACACTTTGTTCCCATAGCAACCATCGTGGACGTGCAAGAGTGAATAGTCTCCCCGCACTCACTCATTCCTCCTCTCTCCATATCTCTCTCTCCCTTTCTCTCTGAATCTAAAGTGTATGTAGGTGTGTGGGGGGGGGGGGGCATTTTACCAAGGAAAGAACAGTGTGTGCATATTCTCATTTACAAGCATATGAAGTGAGGACCATGGGATGATGGTGTGAATCTGTCCAGTTCAAGGATTGCTAGGTTCACTTCCTGTGTTGACAGTCTTGTCAATGAATTTTGAATGAACACATTGTTTTTTTGGGGTTCCTATACTTACATAAGTGGAACAGAACACCGTGGAATAACAAAACCATGTGAAAATTAAGAACTTAACGCCAATCATGTTCTCTTCAAAGCGAGACTTGGCTGTTAGTGCACAACTTCTGTCTACTTCCTGACGAAGAGCTGCCAAGCGTATGCAGCTCTTGCAGCCACAGCTGGTGCCTAAAGCCGTTCGTGACGAATCAACTTAACCAAATGTCTACGTCCTTCTGACACGTATAGGTCTGCATTCAAACGCACAGAGGTCTAGTCATGCTTGCCTCAAAATAGCTGCCTGGAGGGTGTTACCAGTATGGCATCCAAGTGGGAAGACTTCTCTAAATATATTCTGGGAGCTCTCAGCTCAGAGCTGCTGTGCCTAGTGCCTCTGGAAAGCTTCCAAACCCAAGACTATAGTCATATCTTCAACAGGCCAGGACTATATGAGCATCGCTGTGGGTACAGCACCAGATATCTGCATTTCACACATGATGCCTGTGGGATCTAGCGAGCTGAAAAAATATATCAAGTTAAGCCTTGTGTGAGCTTCACTCCATGTCTGTAATTAGTAACTGGACTTAGCACTTAGGAGGACGTCTGAGATTTGGGTTCAAATGAGTGGTGTAATTTGCTGTGAGGATGTAATTTGGGTGCGTTCTCAGTGCGGGAAGATTCCTCTCGCGCCTGCTGCTATGCAGCATATCATGCAACCGTTCCTCTGCATGATGCAGATCTGTCCTGTGTTTTTTTTTTCTTCTCCAGATCCTGCTCTGGTACTGTCTTAGCCAATGTTCACTATTTCGTTTGATTTTGATCTTGTCATAACAATACACTAATCGGTAGATGTGTCTTAAATGGTGTATCCATCCATCCATCCATCTTCAACCGCTTACTCCTTTTTCAGGGTCACGGGGAACCTGGAGCCTATCCCAGGAGGCATCGGGCACAAGGCGGGGTACACCCTGGACAGGGTGCCAGTCCATCACAGGGCACAATCACATACACACTCACACACACATTCATACACTACGGACACTTTAGACACGCCAATCAGCCTACCATGCATGTCTTTGGACTGGGGGAAGAAACCGGAGTACCCGGAGGAAACCTCCGACGCACGGGGAGAACATGCAAACTCCGCACACACATGGCCCCGACGGGACTCGAACCCCGGAGGTGTGAGGCGAACGTGTTAACCACTAAGCCACCGTGCGCCCTAAATGGTGTATCATGAAAGCTATATGATATTACTGAGCACGAGCGATGTTGTAATGAATATCAACACGGCTGTGATTCGGTCGCAGACCAAGCGCTGCAGGCAATAAAAAATATAAGCAATATGTATTTTTTTTAAAAAGCACGCCCCTGGACATGATCCTACCACCAGTGTGCTTGGAGGTAATAATGGTATCTTGGGCTATGTTTGGTCTCTGCCCAAATATAATGCTTTGCTTTTAGACCAAATGAAAAATCTTTTCCCAAAAGCTCTCAGATTTTGTCACATGCCTTCTAGCAAACTCCTTTCTTCTAGCCTTTCTCATAAGTGGACACTCTTTCATAGAGGTCAGATCTGTGAAGAGCTGATCATATTGTTGAGGTCCACATAGGTTCTCCTATTTCAGTCAGTGAGCGCTGTAATTCAGTGCTGCAGCTGGACTCTTTGCGCACCCACGTGCTCAATGGAAGGATGGTCTGATCGGTAGCGTCTGGGTTGTGACATATTCTTTCCACGACGTTATCACTGATATCGCAGTGCTCCTAGGAAGGTTCAACGCTTTGTTAAACTTTTTATAACCTTTTACAGTCTTTTTGTTCCCCAGACACCTGCATCGCAAGGCTTTATAGTTAGACTAATCGGATCGGTTTTACTGTGAGATCTTCCAGATTCAGTGCTATTTAGGGCAGTGGTTAAGATGTTGGACTACTGTTCGGAAGGTCATGAGATGAGGTCAACTGCTCAGATAAATGCACGTCAGTCAGAATAAGGGCATCTGCTAAATGCCATAAATGAAATATTCATTGTGTAACCATATAATTGGGCACAGGCGGATTTGAAATGAACAAAGGTTATTTTAGTGTAAGTGCTCAAGATACTAGTCATAATTTGTACTGTTAAAAGAAAGGGGTGGATGTTATTGTTCAGTGCTTCACCTGTGGATGACTTGGAAATCTGGATTCTATCTGTCAATGAACTCCTGCACATGAATCCTCACTAGTTGCATCATTACACAAAGGAGAAGATTACAATTTTGGCTTTTTAATTGCTCTTTCTCCATCCATCTTCAACCGCTGACTCCTTTTCAGGGTCACGGGGAAGTTGGAGTCTATCCCAGGAGGCATCGGGCACAAGGCGGGGTACACCCTAGACAGGGTGCCAGTCCATCGCAGGGCACAATCACATACACACTCACATTCATACACTACGGACACTTTAGACACGCCAATCAGCCTACCATGTCGGGGGTTTCCTCCGGGTACTCCGGTTTCCTCCCCCAGTCCAAAGACATGCATGGTAGGCTGATTGGCGTGTCTAAAGTGTCCGTAGTGTATGAATGAGTGTGTATGTGATTGTGCCCTGAGATGGACTGGCACCCTGTCCAGGGTCTACCCCGCCTTGTGCCCGATGCTCCCTGGGATAGGCTCCAGGTTCCCAGTGACCCTGATAAAGGGGTAAGCGGTTGAAGATGGATGGATGGATGGAATTCCTCCTTCTCCTTCTGTGAAGTGTTGCGTCATATGTTGTCATTTCCATTTAGTGCAAAAAAAAAAAAAAAATTTCAAATAAATTAGCGTTCAGTTTTAGGCATTGTCTCCGCTGGGCACAATTCTGACCTTGGATTTATGTGCATTATTCTTGTGAAATATCACCTCGAGTGAGTAGTAAGTCCAGCACCACTGTCTGGCAGTTTGAGGAAACCACAATATGTCATGAAATCCCATTTGAGGCCAATATTAAATACATAAATATGATATGAAAAAAGACAGGCAAGAACAAAAGGCCCAGCACTTACATAAATATTAACTCTCAGCAAGGCGTTAATGTCCTTACTACATGACCATGTGCTTTATATACCAAACAGACAGGATATAGAAAGAATAAGTATCTCTAGAACTCAGGAGATGTTACGCTCTGGTGGCATGGTGGAGAATTATCCGTGACACTTTGCATGCATGATGCAGCAAACAATAAACCTCACCAGTGTTTGGTGGCTCCTCCCCTTCCATTATATACATGCACTGAGCACCAAAAAGGCCCAAAGTCAGCATGTTAACAGTACAGTTTCCCAGTATGAAAAAAAAAAACAGTATGCACCATTTGAGACACAGCTAGTGTATAATGTAGTATGTTTTCTTTGGAAAGTCACATCCACCTCAGATGCTGTGAATACTGATTGGATTTCTTGGAAAGGCAGGAAGAAATGAGACTTGATGCTTACATTCAGTTGCTTACATTTGATTTACTGCTTATAAATGTGCTTTGAATGGACTTTGCATTCGGGCTGGTAGTGCAATGTGTCATCATTTATATGCATTGAATTCCCCTTGTGCAACCTGGTTTTGCTGACATGCAGAGTTGAAAAGACATCTACTTGTACATTCGGATGTCTTTTGTTGAACAGAATGTTTTATATATATATATATATATATATACAGTGGTCTGCAAAAGTTTGGGCAACCTTGTTTATTTCAATGATTTTCCTTCATAAATCGTTGGTTCTTAGGATTAAAAAAAATCAGTTAAATATATCATATAGGAGACAAACACAGTGATATTTGAGAAGTGAAACGAACTTTATACCATTTACAGGAAGTGTGCAATAATTGTTTGAACAAAATTAGGCATGTGCATAAATTTGGGCACTGTTGTCATTTTACTGATTTCAAAATCTTTAGAACCAATTATTGGAACTCAAAATTGGTTTGGGAAGCTCAGTGACCCTTGACCTACATACCCCGGTGAACCCAATTATGAGAGAGTATTTAAGGGGGGGCAATTGTAAGTTTCCCTCCTCTGTGAATCTTCTCTGAAGAGTAGCGACATGGGAGTCTCAAAAGAACTGTCACATGAACTGAAAACAAAGATTGTTCACCATCATGAATTAGGGGAAGGATACCGTGAGCTGTCTAAGAGATATCAGTTGTCTGTTTCGACAGTTAGGAACATAGTCAGGAAATGGAAGACCACAGGCACAGTTCAAGTTAAGGCTCGAAGTGGCAGACCAAGGAAAATCACGGAGAAACAGAAGCGAAGAATGGTTAGAACAGTCAAAGTCAACCCACAGGCCAGCACCAAAGACATACAACATGATCTTGCTGCAGATGGAGTCATTGTGCATCGTACAACTATTGCGCGCACTTTACACAAGGAGATGCTGTACGCAATGGAAATGCTTTATTTAGATAGGAATTAAGGCATTTATTAATTATTAGTGCATTTTTTCCCCCTTTTGTGCATTTTCGTATTATATATTCAGTATTTGTGCATATTTGTGAATATTCATATAAATCCATTATTCAGTATTGTTTTAGAAGTCAAAAATGTTGTAAAAATAATAATAATCAGTGTCGGCACAGGGGTGGGTGTGTAAAATTACATCCATCCATCCATCCATCCTCAACCGCTTATCCGTAATCGGGTCGCGGGGGTAGCAGCTCCAGCAAGGAACCCCAAACTTCCTTTTCCTGAGCAACATTAACCAGCTCTGACTTGGGGATCCCGAGGC
>JAFFST010049139.1:123080-145818 GCA_022414735.1 Noturus placidus | reverse complement strand
GAGCTGGTGGATGTTAGAGACCTTGTGCTCCTCCACCTTCCATTTGAGGATGCCCAACAGATGCTCAATAGGGTTTATGTCTGGATACATGCTTGGCCAGTCCATCACCTTCACACGCAGCTTCTTTAGCAAGGCAGTGGTCGTCTTGGAGGTGTGTTTGGGGTCGTTATCATGCTGGAATACTGCATATTGTATGCCATGCTCTGCTTCAGTATGTCACAGTACATGTTGGCATTCATGGATAACATACATGTTGGCATTCCATTGTAAGTGATTTGGAGGGCTAAAAGGTCTGGAACTCAAAAATAATAGTCACTTGGAACAACATTCTTAAGTCTTAAGTTTATTGTAAATTCAGTTTTAAGCAATATTACAGCATGACAAGCTTGATTACTATCCCTTCAAAGAGCCCTTCAGAGTAGGGTGGCTGGATGCAAATGGACCTAATGTGGTGACATGAATTAAGTTTGTGTAGGTCAATGTGGGAAATATTTCCGACACTCACATCCCTACCATTTTGATGTTTATCTAAATGAATAAGAAACATGTGCACTTGTCCTGGTTATACTGTATGTATTTATATTTATGTTGTTTGTATCTAACAATGAAACAAAGAGAAATATTACTGCATACAAAATACAAAATTAAGTGGGACAAAAAGGATTTCTATGGATTGATGTCATGTGTGCCCAGATTGAGTGAAAGCTGACAGCTGTTTTATGACAGGCTTCAATACTTTCTGCACAACCATTGGATGAATGTCAGATTTGACCACTGCTCCCTGGGGACAATTCATTAGGGATGTATTCGGTGTTTACCATCTATTTCAGTTAATAACTTGCTGATATATTATCATAGAAACATGAGAAAAACATTTTCCAGATTCAGTTAGGGAATGAGGAAGCTTGAAACAAGTCAAAAGGCACTAGTACTATATTCTTTATCATTCACTTTCACTTTTCGGTTTGATTTTATAGACACACACACAGCTCTCTGCTGGTTGTCTCTTTCTGTCTTCCGAGGCACCAGTCTCGAGCTGCTCTTGCTTTGATACTTAATCTGTTCAAACGTTTTATTTCCAATCCAAATGTGGGACATCATCTCAAATTGAAGGATGCAGGACATACTGATAGGGAATAAATGAATGAGAACTGAATAGAAAAATGTTTGTTCTGTCATGTGAGGTATTAAAGATAGAATGTAATCGGGAATGCCATACCAAAATGACTTGTGTTTTCACGAGTCTCTGTGTTCAAGTCCAAGTCAAGTCTCGAGTCAGTTGTTCATGAGTCCAAGTCAAGTCACAAGTAATTTTTTTGTGTGTGACTCAAGTTTCCATTTCTGATATAATCTGTATTGATTTGAATGTCATCAGACTAACAGTAGTAACTGAAACAGTGGCGGTGAATTACTTAACCCATTATAATGAATGGTAGCGGTCCAAGACCTGATTCATGTGGGACACCTAATTTCAGAGATACAGTAGGCAACTGATAGAACTGCATTGAAATGTAAAACTGTCTATCTATGAGATATAAAGTAAGCCAACAAGAGCAGCACCCATGACCCCAATATCCGAGAAGCAGGAGAGAAGTAAATCATGACAGACAGTATTAAAATCGAATTAAGATCAAGTAATAGAAGAATAGAAGGAGAACCTGAGTTCCTAGAGAGTAATAGCTCATTGACAACCCTTATGAGGACAGTTTCGATACTAGGGAGAGGACAAAAATCAGATTGCAAAGGGGTCCAAAAGTTTATTTTGAGCATGGAAGGATTGGAGATGGGAGGCAACTGTACTTTCCAGTCTTTTGGAAGTGAATGGTAAGTTAGAGATAGGGCGAAATTTAGAAAGAACTGTAGGGTCCAAGTTAGGTTTCTCAAGAACTTGTGTCACTGCTGCAGTTTTATGTCATATAGGGAGAAAAGCAGAAGATAAAGATCTGTTTATGAAGTGTGAGATATGTGCAGAGAGGACAGAATGACAGTATTTGAGGAGAAATGTAGGATCAAGGTGGCAAGATGAAGAACTGGATTTCAGTATTAGATCACTGATAGAAGAGGGATTCATAGGAGTAAAGCTAGACAATTTTTGACAAGCATGGTCAGCAGAAAACTCAAATCTGAGGCCTTGCCTATAAAGCCCTGGCAGACAGAATTCAACTACCAGATTGAGCCTTAGGAGGATGATAGAATAATTGAGAAAGGACAATGAAAAGCAGCCTTCAAAGCCATATATTCAAATGTATTAGTGTTGTGAAAATTAAGTTGGGCGAGATGCAAATCATTTCAACAGATAACAGCAAGGCCACCCCCTTGGTCTGGACAGATGTCTATATCCATCTGATGTAAGTAGGTTCAGCTGCAAGTAATCACTGGGTGCTTGCCATGTTTCGACAAGTAGTAACATTGAGGCATGAGGCTTTATCATAGATGGAGTGGTAGTTCTGAAGAGCAAAATGACAATGTGAAACATTGGGGTTGATCGGCAAATTGATGGCACTGTACATCGCGGTTTAGATATAGCAAGGGTTGATGCATCATGCAGTCAGTAGATTATGACTTTGACCCTGTTGTTAGACCAGATGCATTGGACAATACGAGGTATTGAGCAATGAGTGTTCAGAAATCCTCTGAATGAGTGGCATGTATACCATGGACTACAAGTAATTCCAAGCATCTGACAATACTCATATGTTGCAGAATCAAGACACAGATAGCACTTTAAAGCCCTGAGTTGTGATGGTGAGAATCCAATCTCCATTTTAGTTTTATCACCAAAAATGATGCAGAATAGGTGCAGAAATTGAGCAACTGCCCAAGGCATATTTACGCTGACAGATATGATATGGACCACCAGTGTACCACTTTAGCCAGACCCCAGCTATAACATTACCAATATCCAGCTCAAGAGGAAGGCATCCCATCCGAACAGTAAGCAGTAAACAACCAGATGTTCTCTTGCCCCACTAACAGATCTTCGAACCTCTTGTCATTGATGATGTGTCTGATCTGTGGCCCAATGAAAATGCCTTCTTTAATCTTGGCATCAGTAATTCTTGGAGACATTTGTCTCAAATAACGAAAACCTTCACAGTTTCCTTGTTCATTGCTTTCACGAAATTTTTCATTAGTCCCAGTTTTATGTGAAGAGGAGGCAAAAATATTTTTGTCGGATCAACAAGTGGTTCATGTGCCACGTTTTTTCTGTCCTGGAACCAAATTCTTACGAAGTGGCCAATCCTTTTTAATGTAATGTGACACTTTATCACGGCTGTCCCGTTCGCAAATGTAACAACAGTACTTGGTATATACGAGCTGCATTCCAAGTAGCAGAGACACTACCTTTGGATCTCCACAGATTTTCCAGTTGTACTTGGTGTACTGGATGTGCTTCAACAACAGTTCCATGTTTGCATATGTTTCTTTCACGTGTGCACCATAGCCAACAGGTATTGAAGGGTGAAACTTGTCATTGTGTAACAAGACAGCCTTGAGGCTTAACACTGATGAATCAATAAAGAAACGCCATTCTTGTGGGTCATACTTGCAACCCAAAGATGTGAACAACCCTTCAATGTCAATACAGAAAACGAGGTTGTCGCCTGTGTAAAAAGCTTTGTTAAATCATCTTGGCGGCTTTGAAAGACATAAATTTTTGTATCTTTTGACAGTAAGCACCATCCTTGCAGTCTTAAACCCAGTAGATCTGCTTTTGCTTTTGACAAACCCAAGTCCCCCACCAGGTCGTTTAATTCGGACTGTGTTATTAGATGAGGTTCACCAGGCATGTGTCGTTCAAAATCCCGAACAATGTCACTGTCCATGCTCAGGTGGTGCATTGCAGCATTTTCATCTGTTTCGTCTAAGCTCAATTTCTCCGGTGGCTCTGGTATCGGAAGACTGTCGTCATGTGGCACTGGTCTTATGGCTGAAGGAAGAATTGGGTATTCAATTTATTTCTTATTTTTAGCAGAAAACCAGAAACATTAGTCAGGCAAAAGTAATAGTCCGTCACGTGATCCTCCTGCTCTCGCTATATCATCGGGACAGCAAATGGCATTGCCTTCCGAGTACCTCTGAGCCAAGCTCTAAGATCGACAGCACATCTTGCACAATCTCGCCACAAATGTAGCAGAACATATCATGGCTGTTGCGACATTGGCGAGACATTTCTGCTGTCACCAATCGTCCTAAATCTATAACTGGTTTACTTCTAATGTAACTTACATTAGACAATGCTATGATTTGAAGCAGCTGCAATAAAATACATACAAACTGATATCAACGTAATATGTAGGCTATCATCTGCGTAAGCAGGTTGATTTTATAGCCTTTTCAGGCAGCCTTTTCTATCCAGCCTAGGCATGTCCGGGCATGCCCAAGCTTTATCAGTTCCACAAAAGTTACACAACCTACCTTGAGTACATGCCTGGGCTACAAAAGGCATCACATAACTAATTAATTAATCAATTTGTATAGCGCTTTTTACAATGGACATTGTCTCAAAGCAGCTTTACAGAAATATTATTTTACATTTACAAGTGACTTACAAATGAGAGAACACTCACACACGAATGGTAGCAGAGCTGCCACGCAAGGTGCTAGCTTGCCATTGGGGGCAACTTAGGGTTCAGTGTCTTGCCCAAGGATTCAACCACCAACCCCACGATTAGTGGACAACCTGCTCTACCGACTGAGACACAGCCGCCCAAGTATCACATATAACGTGAGCAACATATATAGACTTACAATATGACAAGAAATCGCAAACAAATTAAGATTAAAAAAAAAAAAAGGTACATGATAGGTTAACTTGAAGTTGATTTCTGTGATCAGCAGGCAAAAACTCTATAAGATACACCCAAGAGTGTCCAAGAGGCAAAATCTCTGTTGTCCAGTGTAATCAGGGGTGAAACACAAACAGCTGAGACTAATGAGGCTACATATGGGAAACACCCAATGACAGAACAAGGGCGGAGACACGACAAACCATAACAAGAACACATGTGCCAAAAGTAAACAAGGTCAATGTCAGAAGCATAAGCTTTCTCTTTGGAGTGCACTGTGTGCTCCAGCCCTAGTGCGAGGGGAAATCATGACAGTCATCAAACAGCTAGAAAAAATTCAAAAGTATCCAAAAGAGTCCAAAACTGAAAGCGCTGTAGGTGAGAGAAACATAAAGCGAAACAATCCAAACAAGGCACATGCACAACAGAAAAAACAAACCAGCCCGGGTGCAAAGCAGCAGCCAGATGCACACAGTGTTCAAATTATAGAACAGGTGTATTAAAGTCAAATTTGTGAAGGTCTGTTTGCATAAAAACTATTTGTTTGCTAAGGTCTATATACACATGAATTCATTAGCTAGCCATTAGCTGTTCAGAGCAGACAGGGCAAATACTAAGATTTTATGAAATGAAAAATCAATGAGAATCTTAGTCTTTCATGAATGAAGATCTCTAATATAAAAGCCAACTGCTGTCAAACGTCATTCATGAAACATGCCATTATTTGAGTTCATCCAATACCTTTGTAACAGTTTTCTCAGTTGTTTCATGAATAGGATTGAATGATAAATTCTTAGCAAGGAGTTTTCAGTGCAAGGGCACATGGTGGCTTAGTGGATAGTTTGTTTGCCTCACACCTCCAGGGTTGGGGGTTCAATTCCCACTGCTGTCCTGTGTTTGTGAACTTTGCATGTTCTCCACGTGCTGTGGGTGTTTCCTCAGGTACTCCGGTTTTCTCCCCCAGTTCGAAGACATGCATGGTAGGCAGCTTGGCATGTCCAAAGCATCTGTAGTGTATGAATGGGTGTGTTAATGTGTATGCACAGAAGGAGCCTCCACTGGTGCACCCTGGGCAATGTTCAGTATCATACTGCTGAGTGGCTTACCATGATGGTTCCACTATGAAGTGGAACCTCGACACAAAAAGAAGAAGAAGTGCAAGCTAGAAGATAAATAAGGACTCCTTGTTGAACATCCCATTCCATGCTTTGTCCCTCCTTTTCTGCTATAACAACCTCCACTTTTCTCAGGACGCTTTATGCTATATTTTGAAATCTGATTGTGGGCATTTGTGCTCATTCAACCACAAGCGCATTAGTGAGGTCAGGCACTAATGTCGAATAAGGAGGCCTGGGGTGCAGTTCCAGTTCATCCCAAAGGTGTTCAAAAGGGCTTGAATTCAGGACTTAGGGCGCTCACGTTGTGCACAGGGACATTGTCATTCAGGAATAGGTTTGGGCCTCTTAGTTCCAGTGAAGGGAAACTGTAATGCAACAGTATACAAAGACATCATATACAATAATGTGCTTCCAACTTTGTGGTAACAGTTTGGGGATGAACCATAGTTGTTGTGATGGTCAGATGTCCACAAACTGTTGGCTATATAGTGTATAAAATGCAAAAAAAAAAAAAAAAAAAAAAAAAAAAATACAATAGAAACAATGGAATATATATTAAGTATTGTGTATTGTATTTTTTTTTATTTTTAGATTTCCCCCATGTCTCCTATTTTCCCTGTTGCCTAGTTATTAATGTCCTCATTGGGACTACCTGTTTTGCGTCTGTATTATTGATTTGCCTGCTATAATGAGGTCCACTTGTGACCCTTACTATGGATTTGGTCTCTGATGCTTAGATAATCCCCCTTTAAAGAGATGATGGAAATGTTTGTTTTTTTTTTTTCTCTGTTGCCTCAGGCTTTCATGTGTTTCAAAAACACATTCATTTCTTCACCTTGCTCTGTAATCATAACACTACTGGTAGCATGTTGAGAGATAATTAAGTGAATATGTTTTTGAACATATTTTAAATGCTTCCCTAATTCCTTATGGTTCAGGGCTAATCGGAAATTATAGCTAAAACCTACAGAGGGTTTTAAGGGTATAATTTTCAGTCAGCTATTGGTGGAAATAAAACGTGGGAAGCCAGCTTAGTGGCATAGCAGCTGGCATGACCTACATTCAGTGGTTAAATATTATGGCTCATCACAAGAACGTTCTCCTGTTAAATTTCCAATTTCCTGAAATGGTATAAAAAGAGAAAATTGGTGATTGTGACTCAGCAAGTGTATGAGACTTGCTAGAATTATATTATATTATATTATATTATATTATATTATATTATATTATATTATATTGTCATTCCATTGCATTTATAAAGAATGTTCAATTACTATTTTTTAACTCTACTCTCATCCTTATCATTCATAATAAACATCATTTCTTAAAGCGATTGTGTTTTATATCACTAGCTTTAAGCACTCCTTGCCAGACGTCCAGAAAACATGGATTGAATGTGTCCATCTGGGAAATAAGAACGTGTGTGTGTGTGTGTGTGTGTGTGTGTGTGTGTGTGGTTACAACCTTCAGCTATCCTCAAACAGCATGAAACGCAGCTGCAGAAATCAAGATAATTTGAAGATGCAATTGCTTGAAATAATGAAGTGATTAAAAAGAAAATGCCACTCATAAAAAAGCAGTAATCTTGCATGCCATCTTTCATCTTTTATTATGCAAAACAGAGATTTTATGTGATTAAGGGCTGGAAATGTTTATTGTCATTTCCCTGAATGGTGGGAAGCACGTTTGATCCTTCAGAAATTCCTCATGTAATTTCAAGCTTTCAAGGAGAAGTTGCAATTCCAATAATGACATGTGTGGCATAATGAATTTTAATGGCCCACAATGTGCTAAAGTTATGAGACATGCTTTCAAAATAAATGACAGGTTGTGTTTTTTTTTTAATTTATTATTTATTTATTCATTTATTTATTTTGTATGTGTCCTTAGATGTCAGTGAGCCAAGCAGTAGTACTCGTCAATAAACTATCATAAAATCAAATAAATTATATGGATTACTCAATATAAAGACACAGTAGTTTACATGATAAGATTTTTAGGTTAGAAATAATATTTTAATTACGACAGGCCATCAAAATGGCAGAAACATTCACATTAAAAACATTAAAAACATTAAAAACATTCACCACTGTGGCGGCTGTGGTTCAGTCGGTAGAGTGGGTTGTCCACTAATCGTAGGGTTGGCGGTTCGAATCCAGGCTCGGATGACGCCACATGCCGAAGTGTCCTTGGGCAAGACACTGAACCCTGAGTTGGCAGCTCTGCTACCATTGGTGTGAGTGTGTGTGAATGGGTGAATGAGACACAGTGTAAAGCGCTTTGGATAAAAGCTCTATATAAGTGCGCCATTTACCATTTAAGTTGCAATAACCGGATAAAGACATGCAATGGCTACCAATGTCTCTAACAGCCATCATAGGTCAACATTGTGTCTCCTGTGCTCCACTTATTTTAAAGGCGGATATATTATTTCACATCTAAATGTGATTATAATACCACAAGACAAATTAAAAGTACTGTTGAAAAGTCCATTGATGTATTTTTGGAGCCAGCATGGTGGAAGCTGATATGTGAGTCTTCTCAACCCCTGGATAGACCTGTTGTGATGCAAGTCAGTATTGCAAAACACCATTTAGACAGCTAAGTGCATATACATTTTCACATTGACCCTCAACAGTAATAGTCAAGCAATGTCAAAAGCTTATCTTGGGACGTTTGTAGTAGCAGAGGCAATAAGCAAGCCACCTTGAAAAATATGCTTTTTTTTTTCATTTCCATGTCAAAAACCAGTCAAATAATAATAATAAAAAAAAAATCACTGAAGGGATTATTATTATTATTATTTTTTAATCATGCATTGTGAGTCAACAGAAAAAATAAACATGGTCTCGTTGCTCAAGGCTGCTTATTACTTAGTGTTCACACTTAATATAGCTGTTTTATCCCTATACTGTGTAAAATAGGGAAGTGGCAATTTATGTCGGGAATGTGGTAGCTCAGTGATTAAGACGTTGGGCTTCTGATCGCAAGGTTGTGAGTTCAAATCCCAGCACTGCCAAGCTGTCACTATTGGGCCCTTGAGCACTATTGGGCCCTCAATTGCTAATTTGTATAAATGAGAAACTTGTAAGTCACTCTGGATAAGGATGTTTGCCAAATGCTGTAATATAAAAAAAAAATACAATATATATATATATAAAAAAAAGAAGTTCGATTTTTTCTGACTGGTGCGTAGTGAACATCTTAAAAAAAAAAAAAAAGATAACTGGTGCAAGTTGACTGTATTATGGTGATTATGTAGTCTATGTGTTATTATGTATCTTAAATGTTCCAGACCATGCTTTTGTTGAATTTGTATCAATTATATAAAGCTTATGCACTTAGCTACTTGTTTCTCCCATGCAGTAAATGTTACAATGGACCAATTCTATATTCTGGCTAAAGACATCTGTATTCACATTTATTTTGCTGAACTTCTTACTGCACGTGTCCTCCCATCAGCATACAATTTCATACAAAAATACGTTGTTGAACAAATTACTTACAAACTGTAACTAAGCACAGTTTGGTTTAACACATGCTATATTTTTTTAGGCTTTGGTTTTGTCAATGAAAGCCATCATCCTAACTATCTTCCCTCGTGTTATGTCAGGACCCGTGGGATGCTTGTAGCATAAATTGTCAGGCCTCTCTAGTGTAGGCAGATCTTAATTAAATTCCAGGGAAAT
The DNA here is from genome assembly GCA_022414735.1 of Noturus placidus. Taxonomy (NCBI): domain Eukaryota; kingdom Metazoa; phylum Chordata; class Actinopteri; order Siluriformes; family Ictaluridae; genus Noturus; species Noturus placidus. Next base: position 136,221 of record JAFFST010049139.1, on the reverse strand, counting down.
GTGTTAAGAGCATCACCACATTTCATCACTACCCTATAGTTTATCCAAGCTCCTGTAACTCAAAACATGATTGTCTCAATGAAGAGCTTCAGATTGTGATTAATTACACACATTTGCTAAAATGTGCTAATTGCAAAACCAAGCAACAAGCAGGCAATAATTTTCTTTTCTTTAAATCTTCTACCACAGTGCAGTTGATTTTTCAAATTTGAATGGACAGAAGGTGTTGAGTATTATTTAAGAGTGAGACAAAACACAATATTTGAATATTTGTACATCTTTCTAATATGTTGCCATTTCTACATTGTCACATAATCTGAACCAAATAATAAATAAATGTAAAGACGTTTGTAAGTTTAGCAACAACAACAACGTTCACACAAAGGAAGGTCTCGAAGAAAGAGGACATTGCATTTCCTGTTTTTTGTTTTTTTGTTTTTTTTAGTAACATGACAAGCTTCATTTTCTTTTTTGTTCTTTTGTTTTATATTATAACAAAAGAGTGGCTGGTGATGGAATGAATGTTTTATAACTAGTGTTGGGTAAGTTACTCAAAAAAAGTAATACACTACAGATTACTAATTACTACTTTAAAATTGTAATTAGATTACATTACTGATTACTGCATGTAAAAAGTAATCAGATTACTAATTATTTTACCTTCACGTTACTTTCAAACATATCAATCCTACAAAAAGTGAACCTACAAAGTGAAATGTCATTCCTTCAGTTATTCCAGTAAGCATTAATGTATTACATGATCAGAAAAAGTTGGTTTTATCATAAAACTTGACTCAGATGTTGTCACTGTTTGTAGGACTACCATACTGATAAAATATAAATCTTTTATAACTAGGCTAGTTTGGTGTCTCAAGCCAAGTGGAGGCACAACTAAGCTATCACTGTATGGGTTTAGCTGGCACAGTGCCCTGCAGAGTACATTTTCTTTCCTTATGCTCTGCTCAGATCATGTTCACATAAACTGGAACTCGAATAGACATTTACATACCTTAATTTCCTGCTCAGCATCAGAGGACATTGCTGTTATAATAAAGCAGCATATATCCATTATTCCTCACACTGACTGTGTGAGATAGTGGTCAGCCAATAAGACATGACTGTTTACTTGTACAGTATTTTCCTTTAAACCCTGTCCGATTGGTTTCGCCAATCGGACAGATATAAATATATAAAATTACAGTCTTCTTTTACCGATGTTCAGTTACATAGTGACAGTTACCAAGTGAATAATTATTCAGACCTAAAGAAAAAATCTAGAAGACAAAACGTGATTTATTTAGTGGTTAGCACACACCACCAGGGTTGGGAGTCGGATTCCCCCCATAGCCCTTACATGTTCCTCCTGTGCTGCCGGGGTTTCCTCTGGGTACTCCAGTTTCGTCCCCCAGTCCAAAAACATGCATGGTAGGCTGATCGGCATGTCCAAAGTGTCTGTAGCGTATGAATGGGTGTGTGAATGTGTATGTGATTGTGCCCTGTGATGGATTGGCACCCTTTGTACCTCGACTTGTACCCCATGCTCCCTGGGATAGGCTCCAGGTTTCCCTGTGAACCTGAAAAGGATAAAGTGGTATAGAAGATGGATGGATGGATAAATTTGTTATGCAATTTTATTGACATCAGTGACTGTAATCAAATAATACTAAAGCATAAGGGATAAAGTTAACTTAATTGTCATGGATATCAGCTTATATTGGAGCAATCTAAAACACTGTTGTAATCCATCGCAAGGGTCAAATCATATGCAGATGCAGATAAACACAGAAAATCCATACTTGTTGTCAAAACACAGGTGAGAGTTGCAACCTAGAACAAACAGTGAAAGAAGAAAACAAGACTTTGACATATTAGATATAAAAAATGCTAAATGTACTTGGAGTAACAAACAAAAATGACAGACACAGGCACTAATCATGCCTCAGAACACAGTCAATGTGTGATTCATCTCTATTTGTTTGCTGTAAGGCATCTGGAATAGTGACTGAGAAATGTTAATGAAGGCACTTGAACTCCTGTTGGTGCGTAAAACATCCACATTAGAACCATTTGCCCCAGGGTTGACAATCATGCTTTTCTAGCCACCCTAATCAACCTCTGCCTGACTCTGAAAAAAAAACACTCATTAATAAAATGCATTCATTATAAAATCCCTACTGTGCTGAACATTCAGTGACCACAATTCATTCGAAATTGGAGAGAAAAAAAAAAACCTAAGACAAAAAAATAACGATAGTAAAATAAAATGCTTGTGACGCCCTTGCGGGAAACATTTTCAATCATTTTTTTTTTTTTTTTTTTTGTAAATTGAACTTACCTGGTATTCACTCCATTCTGAATAAGATGGAATTAGAGGATAAATGCACTCACTGTGAATAGTAATAGTTTAGCAGTAGTTATTCAATTGTAAAGGAGGTTCGATTAATAGAGTTTGTAATACCATCACAGTCCATATGATCTGTAAAGTGCCTAATCGAAATATTGGGAGATATTTTGATTTGAAAGTGTTAATGATATATCAACTCTTACAGCTGTTGCCACTAAAATGGTTGATTGAATTGAATTTTAACAATGTGTGATGCTATTCACAAATTTATTTACATTAAAGCACCCCTGGTGTAGTGAAGAGGGGGGTTGTCAGACAATTGTTTTACTTTTAATTTATTTTTATTATTCTAGAGGTATACAGTATTACAGGTATTATAGTAGATAAGTTGGCAGGAGTCTATATAGTGATACAGTCAACCTTCACCATATTCTTAAAAAATGTGAAGGAACATGCCTGCTTTTGACCCTGTATCCTACTGAATAATATTGAAACTGGATAAATCATTATGAGTTGCATTTTCAGTTGAATTTGGGTAAACCATTTAAAGCATTCATTGGGTTGAACTATTTCAATTGTTTTTCTATGAGTTGTTCATTGCAAACAGTCTGTACATTTTGACAATAGATCTGATTTGCGAATGGGGTTGAATAATTTTGATTGCAACTGTATTTTTTTATTAGTTTGTTTGGCATGTTTTTATCAATTACAGTACATAGTACCTTATTGCTTCCAGCACAGTGGTGACTGACTCAGCAGACCATCAGTGACCTTGACTGAATGAACCATCAGTAATAGTTGATGCCACTTGTCAGCAAAGTCCTCTCTCTTACAGAAAATGTGTCAGGTTTTTATTTTCATCTGAGGATTAAAAATGGACCAAAATGGTCTCTGTCATTTTTTGCTCCAAATCTGTGAAATGCTGCCAATGCCATTGATGCAGCACAAGCAAAAATAAATAAATAAATAAAATGGGAAAAAAAAAAAAAAAAAAAAAAAAAAACATAGCAGGGAGCATTAAGCTTTCCACTGCCCCACAGTATGCTTCCATTTCTAGAGATGCTGCTGCCTTTTTTTCGGAATGAATAAACTGAGAAACGAAATATATGCAATTATCAATAACAGAGAAAAAAAACATTATTGGCCCAGACTAGACAAATAAACTCTGATGTACTGTACTGTAATTCTTAGGAGCACAAGCTTGTTTTTCATTGCACGTTATATCCATTATATCTAGGAAGGAAGTACCTAAAATATATGATTCATTATCATACATAGGTTTTTAGACACTCGTCCAGGAAAGCTTACTTTATCTAAATGCAGGTAAAGGACTAAAGAAATAAAGAGCAAGAAATGGGAAATATAAGAACACACTTGATCAAGTGCCAAATGATACTTTTTTATATGTGAAGAAGGCTAACATTGGATTGCATGGTGGTGCAGCAAGTAGGATCCCTGGCTCGATCTCTTGTTAATATCTGTTTGAAGGTATGAATGTGTATACGTGGTGCCCTATGATGGACAGGTGAATGACACATCTGTCAAATGCCAAATGTGAGTAAACAGATGAATGAATGAATGAATGAATGAATGAATGAATGAATGAATTAATGAATTAATTAATTAGATTTTCTTCAGAGGGCAAAGCTTTTTCTTACAAAGACACAGACATAATCTCAATCTTTAAGTCTAAAATGAAACCTATTTGCTTAGTCAGGCATATTGTTAAAAACACCTTATCTTTTATAATGCAGATTTGGGGAGTTCATGTGCATAGAGACATTTTGATGCTGTTCTCCTGGCCTTTGCAGGATCAGGTGTGTTGATGGTGGAGTCAAAGGAAACTTTCTAGCTGAGTGTCCTCATGTCCATTGTCTTTACAGATGGGTGGTTCCACACTTTTTCATTACTTGTGGATTAAACTTTGCTCAAAATACTACACCATTCAACTTGATCTTCCTTACTCTTCTCATCCAGGGAATGAACACAGTCATTGAACACATACATACCACACAAGACATATCTTGTCTATAATGACTTAACTTGCCAGATATATTGGCCTAAATACAAGATACTAAAAGCCTAATAGCCACATTTAGGTTATATAAAGGATAATATGGTTCACAAAGCCCAACGGTTAGCTTGCTAGGATCACTGGTGAATATATACTGTACATTAATAAAACATAAGAATTACAGTTTTAGATTATGTACATGGGTACTTCACTGTACAGGTAATAATAATAATTAATTTGTGAGATTGGTGGTGTGAATACAAATACACAACAGCATGATGATTGCAAATTTTGTTTTAAAAACCTTGTATGAAAGCATGAGTCATTAAAGTTTACTCCATGAAGGAAGTTAACTGTCTCTGTTCTTTGTTCCATGATTTGGTGTAGAGAGCTCTGATTGTGGAATGTGAATAGCTGATTCAACAGGGGAAGGACCTTGTGTTCTATCAGTTTGGTAAGCCATCTTAATCACTGCATGGTACAGCAGTTTCGAAAGTCGAGATGGTTGAGCCCTGGGTCAGGGATGCCTCTAACACTTGTAGAGCAGTTGATATAAGACCAATGCAAACAGGCATTCCATAAGTGGCCCCTCAATGTCTACTGGATGAAGATTCATTGTTCCCTTTCAAAGGGAACTTCGACATTGCATTTAGCATAACACCATGTGAGCGCCTCTCGCACACAACTGGTATCTGAAGCTTGTGTAAAACCATGCCTATTTATAGGCCTGCCATGATTAGGTGATGTGGCAATTAAGCATGTCGCATGATATAAATATGGCACCTGTGAACCACGCCATCAGCTTTTATTATCCTCTTCAAAAGACTGCATGACAGTTATCTGTGTAAAGAAACAAAAAACTTAATTTATTCACTATATTTTCTCAAAATCTCAGAACTTTTATATCCCTAAAAAAAAAAAAAAAAAAAATGTAATGAGCGAGAGAGAAAAATATGAGTGAGGGAATTCAGGAAGTGTGTTACGGCTTGCTCTCGTTTCATCTCGGTAATAGTGTACACTTGGTAGCCTCGAGAGGCAGCGCATGGTAACGCCTACATTAGGCAGCTCGGCTCGCAACTCGCGCTCTTCCCAGAGGCCGAAGCGAGGCAGGTTTCAGAGTTTGCATATTTGGGCTGAGCGCTGCCAAGGCAGATAACCATCTCAGGTTCGGGGAATCTCTTATGGATCCAGAATAGGAACCGGAGACGAGCACTGCTCTATTCCTAGGTCTGTCGTCCGGGTTCGGCTCTCTGCTGGATTTTGGAGAACGCGTCATGAGTCCTACTTCCGCTATGGAAAGCCAAAAGGGGAAGAACAAAAAAAAACCACACAAAAATAATAGTAATAATTCCTCTGTGACACCGAGGAGCCAGAAGGATGTACTAAAAACTGAGAGCAGTATATAAAGAACTGCTTGAAGTGATTACTAAGGCTGGATGAGCCTTTTTCTCCCCAGTGAAAGTAAATCCCTCACATTGCAGAAGCTCCCCTTTCTTCCAGAAGTGCATGACTTCTGGCTTCTGGAGGAAAACTATGCATAAACTGTATTTGTAACCCCGCGATGTTGGATTATTCGGCCATTGTGGGGAATGAATGGTATGGCTATTAAGCTATGCTAAAAGTGGAGGAGGTGCTTGCAAACTACCTCTCTCCATTGACGGCAGGTAATTAGGGGGGCTGGCTTTGCCATCCAAGCCACCGTATAAGGCATACGTGGCATTGGTGGACAAGGCCTATGTGGTAGTAGTCTTGCTTGTGGGTCACTGCAGACAATGACAGTGTTGAAGGCCTACCAAGCAGACCTGCTGAGTGAGCTCGACATATGACAGCATTCAGCCAGTTTCTTCCCTGTTGTCTGGAGTTCACCTGGGCATCCATGAGTGGAGCCCAGGCCAGCACTAGTACGAGGGAGACACAGAAGGCAAGTATGGCATCCTGCCAACCCCGTGGACAGCCAGGGGAACCGGGCGGCCATAGTCCGGTGCTACTAGGCCTCATCTGAGAATGGTCATAGAGGCCAAGCAGGAAAATGAGCAAATATGATGCTTTCCCTCCAATAGAATGTGAATGCATGGCAGCTCTGCTACCATCAGTGTGTGAGTGTGTGTGAATGGGTGAATGAAACACAGTGTAAATCGCTTTGGATAAAAGCGCTATATAAGTGTGCCATTTACATTTACATACAGGTTCAAGATGCTGACGCCCAAACTTATCGTTCCACAGATTCATTTTGACTGCTTTGTGATGATGGATCTAAAAGTTGCATATTTCCACATAGAAATATCACTGTATTTATCAACTCGCATTTTCACAAAGTGCATGGATGTCATTCTGGCTCTATTGTGACTCCAGGGCATCCGTGTACTAAACTACCTGGATGACTGGTTAATTGTAGCATGATCTGAGAACTGGCAGTTCAACATTGAGATGTTCTTATCACCCACATGAAGAGCTTGGGGCTCAGGTTGAACCTCAGAAAAGTATGCTTTCCCCAGTGCTATGGAAAACTTTTCTAGGGGTTAAAAGAATTCTACTACGATGAGGGCGTTTCTATCCGCAAGATACGTAGGGTGAATCCTATCAACTCTGAGCAAGATAAAGCTGGATCTTGGAAGACTAGTGGTGCTTATGGGCCTATTGTACAGGAGACCATTCAGTGGTGGCTGAGAAGTTGGGGGTTTCATCCAAGGACGAAACCTCTGAGAATAATCAGTGTCACAGTGCAATGCCTACGTGCTCTGAGAATTTTAGTGTCCCCGGTTTCTATCCGTAGGTCACACTCTAGGGGTGTCTTCTAAGTGCAAGAGAGAAATGACAGACACCTCCTTCACGGGCTGGAGCGTTGTCTCAGATAGCTGTCCAGCTAATGGTCTCTGGTGGGGCCCTCATCTGGAGCGGCATATACATTGCTTAGAAATCTGGGCCATATTTCTAGCACTGAACTGCCTTCTTCCTCAATTGAGAAATCACCATGTGTTTACAGACAACATACTGGTGGTCTCATATATTGACCACCAGGGAGGATTATATCTGTGACCCCTGTTCAGGCACGTGTAACTAATTCTTCTCTGGGCAGAAGGAACGTTTGTCAGTGAGTGCAATGTACATTCTGGGAATATGGGGGCAGACATCCTGTTGAGGCAGGGGAATTAGTGGTTCCATCCACAAGACAACACACGGCCTGCTGTGGTTCACCCTCAATTCTCCCGCACAATTAGGGCTGGACGCTATGGTGCACATGTGCCCAAGGTCACATCTGTATGACCCCCCCCCCATCGCTCTGCTGCCACATGTTCTAGCCCTGCTAGATGGCACTCCTTGGGTGATTCCCATTCACAGGGATCCACTGTAGACCCAGTGAACTGCACTATAGCTACAGTCCTGTAGTTCTTACAAGAACATTTCTCAGTGGGGTGGGCTCCTTTTACAATCAGGGTTTACATGGCCACCATTTTGGCCAGCCATGCCCCTGTTGATGGAGCCTCTGTAGGGCAACATCCTCTAACTTCGAGGTTCATCCAAGGTGTCAGGCAGCTGAGGCCGATCTGCAGGCCGGGCATACGTTCCTGGGACCTTTCTGTGGTACTGTAAAATCTGCCAGGGGGCCCATTTGAGCCCTTAGAGTCAGCCTCTTACGAGCTTCTGACTATGAAAGTAGCTATTCTGCTGGCCCTGACATATCTCAAGCAAGTAGGAGATCTACAAGCTCTCTCTGTTGCCCCCTCCTGCTTTGACTTTGCCCCTGGATTGGCCAAGGCCTTCCTGTATCCTATGCCAGATTATATTCCTAAGGTGCCTACATCAGCTGCCCACCCTGTGGTGTTGCAGGCTTTCTGCCCTCCTCTCTCCCCCACACCGGAACAAGAGAGAATGCACCTGCTGTGTCCAGCAAGGGCTCTCTGTACTTATGTCCACCACTCTGGCCAGTGGCGTAGGTTGGAGCAGCTGCTGGTCTGCTTTGGCGGCAACAGTAGAGGTGATGCTGTGCAGTGTATCTCTAATTGGATAGTGGAAGCAATCGCTATTGCTTATGAGGAACACACAAGGGCTCATTCCACTTGGGCGGTCACCTCCGCGAAGGCATTGTCCAACGTAGTATCTTTACAGGATGTCTGTGCAGGTGTATCGTGGTCTACACCACACACATTCATTGACATATTCATTCCACCCCGGGCTTGAGTGTCTTGCAGTGACACTCGGGCTTGGGTCTTTTTGAACAGGTCGTGCACTCAGTATGACGGAGTGCGTATTTTTGTTCCCACAGTGTTATGCTAAATGCAATGTCGAAGTTCTCTTTGAAAGGGAACTTCTGGGTTTCACATGTAACCCTGCTCTCTGAGAAAGGAACAATATGTTGCGTAGCTTTGTCATACAAGGGCAGGCCTATGAATTGCATCTTTGCTTCAGATAATGGAGTCTGATGGCGCGGTTCACAGGTGCCATATTTATATCAAACAATGCGCTTCATTTCCATGTCACCTGATCATGGCAGGCCTATAAATAGGCATGATTTTACACAAGCTTCAGATGCCGGTCGCGCGCGAGAAGCGTGCCCATAGTGTTACGCTAAACAAACGCAATGCCTTGTTGCCTTCTCAGGGAACAGGGTTACATGTGTAACCCAGACATTTTCTGGCAGTCTGGCAAAGTTTCCTCCAGAGATGCCCATTTGGGTTTTCTGTCTGTGAGTGTCCATGGGTTTTGTGTGTCTAATTTTTTTGTGGGACATATATCCTGCTTGTGCTTAAAATCCTACATATTTATACTTCCTAAAAACTCACCCTTGCTTCAGTGGATAATCTTACCTGAATAAATGGCGCACTTATATAGCGCTTTTAACCAAAGTGCTTTACACTGTGTTTCATTCATACACACACACTCACACACCAATGGTAGCAGAGCTGCCATGCAAGGTGCTAACTTACCATCGGGAGCAACTAGGGGTTCAGTGTCTTGCCCAAGGACACTTCGGCATGTGGAGTCATGCGGGCCAGGAATACTGTGTATTTGTACCTAATGTGTTGTCAAAATTTAGCTTATTACCCAAATTTACCCAAAGACACTTAGAAATTATTCTAGAAATAAATATCCACATATTCAATTGCAGACAGAAGAACAAATAAGACAACAGGCCAGTAGGTGAGGGAAAAAAAAGCAAGGGTCCAGTTTATTCGTTCCGTTCCACCATCCGGAATCCACACGAATGAGAGCTCTCAGTGATGATCCCAATCAGCCCAGACATGAGAGCTCTACTTATACTTCTCCTGTTCAGGAATATTCCATAGAAAACAAAAATCTTCTTATCGCAATACCATAGTTTTCAGATCTAGCTGGCTAGAAATACCATATAAATGTAAACAATCTCAAATTCATAACAATCCCAGGCCTTAATCATGTAAGTGCACTTTGACCCAGTTATTTCTGTATATCTGGTTTATTTATTTAATTGCTCTACATTTCTGTTATAAATATGGTTATACCGATTCCATATGTCATGATATCCATATATTATCCTTATAATATTTAATATTTGTATTACTATTCTTAATGTTCAGTTTTCCTTCTGTATGTGTGTGTTCCATGTTTATGCACATTTGTCCTTGAGTGTGTTGATGCATTTATACACAGATGGATGATGTCACTTTCTCTTTTTTGGGCTCTGAACTGAACCTCATATGATGTTCATGCTTGGTCAGTCTGTCTGTTACCCTTGTTTTAATTTTATGTGTATTTTAGATACATCACTAATAACTGCTTCAATAATCATAAAGACTGTCCTGTGCTCATCCAAGGACTCTTATATACAATCTCCTCCTAATGAACATCCTTTCAACACATTTAGTTCTGTTTGTCTTCACTCTTCTACATCTGTATACTGCAATGATTTATAATAACGCAATCTAGAATGGGTTTGAGTCTCATTCTTCTCAAGAATTGTTCCTCATGCTGTTTCGGGAAGTTTTTTATTTATTTCCTTTTCTTTTTGCTCATAATTATCAATTCAAATTGAAAACTATGACTTTATATTAATTAACTAATTAATTTATCTACAGTTACTACAATTTATACTTATGAGGTCATTGTGAATCTGTAACATATCCTGGGAATTCTGCACAGAAACTGCATGGAGCTGTTAGACCATTGTTCTGCCTTGAGACACAACTCTACACATTGTATCACATTACACTACACTATTTATTGCAAAGCCCACCCAAATGAAGTAAACACCTCTTATAAACCAGAGCACTGCACAATTCATCCAGGAGAAATGAATGTTTATGAGTTTGCTGAACTACAGGGTTCTGATGGTGCAGTAGTTGAATAACCCACACGGGCGGGGGCGGGGGGCCATAACATTTCATAAAATGTGCAAATATATGTTGGATATTTAGAGGCAAATAAACTTGGACTTGTTTCTTATTAAGGAAAAACTCTGATATCGTAGAACATATCAAGCTCCAAGTCTATTTTGCCAAGGTCCAGAAAAGAGTATGTGAGGACTTGCTATTAACGGCTTTACATAAGCATATTGCTTTGGTTTTAGTGTTGCTGCAGTTTATGTGAATATGTTTTGGGTTGTTTTTTTTTTTTTTTTTCTTGCTTTTTCTTGAACTATGTCTAGAACGTTGTATCAAACTTCATATAAGTTACACTGCGCAATTAGATGCAGCATTATGAAAAGCCTGAATTAGTGCAGCAGACAAAATATGTCTGATTCAATCACACCATCTGTGATTATGGTCACTCAAATTCTCATGGCATCTGGCAGCCACTGCACACATATTGGGATTTTTTATGGTTATTTTTTTATTTAAAAAAAATAAATAAATAAAAATAAAACTGTATTCAGTAAACTGGTAGGAAACTTGACAATAAATTACATTCATACAATGTTTTAGGCCTTAATACATTTACATTTATTCATTTAGCAGACGCTTTTATCCAAAGCGACTTACAAATGAGACACACTCACACACCAATGGTAAAAGAGCTGCATGCAAGGTGCTAGCTTGCCATCGGGGGCAACTTAGGGTTCAGTGTCTTGCCCAAGGACACTTCGGCATGGGATCACCCGGGCCGGGAATCGAACCACCAACCCTACGATTAGTGGATTAGTGGACAACCCGCTCTACCCACTGAGCCACAGCCGCCCGATAGACTAGGCGCCAGCCGCCTAATAGACTTGGAATAAAAAAATACTCATCAACAGTGGACCCATTTATATGATGCCAAACTGAGAAGGTGAGGTTTATTATTATTATTATTTATTTATTTATTTTTAATGGACTTTTTGTTATTCTAGCAGCAATGGCTCTTAACTGAAACATCCATGTATCAAAAATTAACCCTTAATGTATGCAGTGGCGCTTTGTAGCCTTAACATCTATAATAGCATTATACAGTCCCCTCTGAACATACTATACTAGCAATTCTCACTGTGGTTGTTGGAACTACGGTTGCTGCATGTAGTTTTGCACTCTGGTCGCCTTTGAATAGTGGACTAGTTCAACAAACAGACTTCAGATAAAATCATAATGAACTTTCCTTTACTTTTACACTATCTTTTGTTAACCAGATGAGGACAGGTTCCCTACTGATTCTGGTTCCTCTCAATGTTTCTTTCCTCGCCACTGTCGCCACTGGCTTAATTAATTGGGATAAATGCACACATTTAAAATCTGTATTCCGTGTTTATATGTTTCTGTAACGCTACTTTGAGACAATGACAATTTGTAAAAGTGCTATACAAATAAAATTGAATTGAATTAAATTGTAGACCAATTATTCCTTTGGGTTTGAGATCAAAAGATGAATATGAGATTATAGATCATCATTTCAGCTTTAATTTCCTAGATATATTAAATGATTTGTAATGTTTATACTCCCACCCATTTTCACCCATATACTCCCATCATCAAGTAATCAAAATATGGAATATTTGACTGAGAGGTGTTTCTTGTTGCCCTGGTTTGCCCTATTATATTAATTTATTAAACAATCAGTTCCTAGCTAGAATGTCTACTATTATTTTGAGCCCATGAGTTTACCTGTGAAGACTGTATTTGTTGGTAAAATGGATAAACCAACATGAGGACCAGACTGTGGGAGAAAAGAGGGAAAATCTAATATATACTGATTATATATACATATATATATATATATATATTCCATTTTAAATTAATAAGTCTTTTGCTTTTATGTTACATCATATTATATTTGACACAGTCCACAATTATATCATTTTATAGTTCTTAAAATCAGTATGTTTAATAGTAACAGTCTTCTGTGCTCTTTTATGTACTGTAAAAAGCCTGTGAAAAGATTGTCTCTACATTTCATCACCTTAGTTTTATCTGGGTTAAGACTGAATTGCAGATGGAACACACATTCTTGTCTGGATGCTTTTATTTTGTGTACATTGTACTGTGAACAGTTATGAACATTGCTTATTGCATTTTATTGGCTTTGTAATTGTGCATGTGTGTTGTAAGTTTCAGATACTCTTCCAGAAATCTCTGAGATCTGAACTTGCCATGGTTTTGTAGAACACAGTCTGCATTTCCTTATTTACTATACATGTGATATCATTTGAGCAATTTTGATTAATAAATCACCTGCAACCTTATCTTGATGAAAGAGATCAAATGGCACAAACAATTTAGCACTAATTATTTGAGATTTAATTGTTTCCTCTTCTAAAATGATATTCAAAGGTAATAATAATAATAATAATAATAATAATAATAATAATAATAATAATAATAATAATAATAATAATAATT
>JAFFST010049139.1:93346-103444 GCA_022414735.1 Noturus placidus | reverse complement strand
ATTTCTTTGGGTCTCGGCATGATGTGTAGCTTTTAAGGATCTTTTGGTGGACCTTACTGTGTCAAGCAGCTCCTATTTAAGTGATGCCTTGATTGTGAACAGGTGTGGCAATAATCAGGCCTGGGTGTGGCTAGAGAAATTGAACTCAGGTGTGGACAACCACAGTTATAGTAAGGGGGGCAATCACTTTTTCACACAGGGCCATGATGGTTTGGATTTTTTTCCACCTTTAATAATAAACACCTTCATTTACAAATTGCATTTTGTGTTTACTTGTGTTGTCCTTGACTATTGTTTAAATTGGTTTGATGTTCCGAAACACTTAAGTGTGACAAACATGCAAAGGAACAGGAAATGAGGAAGGGGCAAACACTTTTTCACACCACTGTATAATACCTGTACTGGGAAACAATTGCTTTTTAGAAAAGTAGAGATAACGGAATTCATACAATGTGCTTTGTACATATTGCCCCACCAAAACAAGTCTGACAGTGAATAAATGCATTTATGTTACATTGGAAAATTGCATTGGAACTGTCTCTTTGTTTTAAATGTAACTTTGAAGGAAAATGGAATATGGACAGGAAGTGTGTTGCTTATTTCCCATTAAACATCAGCCACAGGCAAGTTTCACATCTGTCATTTAATGCCTTGACAATATTTATTTTATCTCTATACTCATCTGAAGAGAAAACAGATGGCATAGTGAGAGAGGATGGATATTGAAATCATATGTCTTAGGATATTGATTTTGTATACAGAGGTATAGTTGTAAACTATCACATTACCTAAATGTACTAATGTCAGGTTGTGACAAGATTAGCACAGCTCAAAAGGATAGAAATAGGGTGTGCTATTAACAAAACGGCAAAGAGAAACAATTCAAAAACAGCATACAGAAAAAAAAACAGAATAATTCATAAGTAAATAAATAACATGAGATAAGATAAGCTTTAAACCAAAACGAATAGGCCAGTGATGTACTGGACCATCAACGCGTATGTTGAAAAGGTAGGGCCTCTGTATGTATGATTGTGTTGTTTTCCAGCAATGATCATAGAATGGTGGCCATTGAACATACTGTGCTGTGAACATGAACAAGCATATGCAATCACAAAGCCCCCTTTAAGGAAAGACTTTTCAGTTAAACATTGTATTTTGTAGCACTTAATCTAACAGACATGATTGCTTCAACGATCTATAAACACAACTTACACTATACATCCAAAATTAATTGGACACCTGACCATCACTGACCATATCATTTCCCCTCACTGGCACTAAGCGGCCTAGCCTAAACCTTTTCCAGCAAGACAGTGCCCATGTGCACAAAGCGAGGTTCATGAAGACATGGTGTGCCAAGGTTGGTGTGGAAGAACTCGAGTGTCCTACATAGAGCCCCCACTAAACACCTTTTGGGATGAAATGGAGTGAACAACAACTGCAGTGAGGTCTGCTCACCCAACGGTTTGGCTGACCTCAATAATGATCTTGTGTGCTATAATTCATTCTAAAGGTGTTCAGTAGGGATGAGATCAGGACTCCGTGCAGGCCACTAGAGTGGGTTAGGACTCGTAGTTCTAGTGAAAGTAAATTTTAATGCAACAGAATACAAAGACATCAGATAGAATTGTATACGTCCAAATTATGGCAACAGTTTGGGGAAGGTCCACATAGGGGTGTGATGGACAGGTGTCCTCAAACATTTGGCCATTTAGTGTATATTCATTTCATGTCATATAGCAGGTAATAAATACGTTATTGTGTTAGCTAATGGACTTGTGTTTTTTTTCTTACAATTTACAATGAAATGCAACCCCATCACCTGAATTCAGAGATCAAGTTGAATCTTGAATCATTATTCAGAGGGAATTAATGTAAGCAAGTAATTTTTAAATATTTTATCCAACACTACAGTACACATTAGTAAAGGTTTGGTTCTGTGTTTGTGTTGTGAATATAAGATATTGCTTGGGGCATACACAATTCCCCTTCTTCCAAAATCACTCCTTCTCTCAGTGCTTTTTCTCCGAAGCACAGCAGGCTTCAGTGATGTCAGAGAGGCGCCTTTCTACCAAGTCCCCTAAATATTTCATCCCTCCGTCAGAGTGGAACACTGACTTCTCTGTTTGCCTTCTTTGTGCTCTGGCTTTGCACCTGTTCCAGCTCTGAGGTCTGAATTCTTGGACGCTCGATCCGTCTCCGCAGTGCCTTCGTCCTTTCTGAGATTCCCTATGTCAGCCTAGCGCTATGCTAATCCCCTCCTTCTTAGGTGAAGAAAACATACTGCTTGTTATCCCAGCAATGACTTTTCATTCGGCTTTACAGCTAACTGCATGGATTCTTCTATTGACTTTGTGTTGAATCTGGGTTGGTGTGATCTATAAAGCTTTGGCACATCTGTCTCTCTCTCCCTCTCTCTCTCTCTGTCTCTCACACACACACACACACACACACACACACACACACACACACACACACACATTCAAGCAAGCAATCTAATAAGAGAAAGGATCTGAAGGCTAGATTCCAACTTGGTACATTTCCTGAAATTTGTCTGACTACGTATATCATTGCATTGCAGGAAACGCGAGGAAATGCAATTATATTTTATGACGTATAAAAGGTATACACAGCAGTCACAGAAGGAAATCAAGTCTCTGGTTCTCTCATTCCCTTCCTATCTCTTGCAGGAGAGCATGTGTGGGAGATGCTTAAGAGCCACTGAAGGGTGTCAGTATTTTCTAAAATTGAATTAGTGTGTAATTAGTGAAATCATTACCTGACACTTAAGCAGTGAAATTTGGTTAATTTAATGTTACCATCCTGTGGTGAATTTAATGTGTTATATACAGTGTTGGGTAAGTTACTCAAAAAAGTAATCCACTACAGATTACTATATTAGGGCGGCTGTGGCTCAGTCGGTAGAGCGGGTTGTCTACTAATCCGCTAATCGTGGGGTTGGTGGTTCGAATCCCGGCCCGGGTGATCCCATGCCGAAGTGTCCTTGGCAAGACACTGAACCCTAAGTTGCCCCCGATGGCAAGCTAGCACCTTGCATGGCAGCTCTGCTACCATTGGTGTATGAGTGTGCATTTGTAAGTCGCTTTGGATAAAAGCGTCTGCTAAATGAATAAATGTAAATGTAAATGTACTAACTGATACTTTAAAATTGCAATCTGATTACATTACTGATTAATGCACTTAAAAAGTAATCAGATTACTAATTAGTTTACTTTCAAGTTACTTTCTAAACTTATCAATCCTATAAAAATACACTTAGAAACTCATAGTTCTTTCATTAATTTTAGCATGCATTAATGTATGACATGATCAGAAAAGTTGGATTTATCAATACACTTGCCTTAGGGGTTGTCACTCTTTGTAGGACTGCCAGACTGATAAAATATAAAACCTTTCTAACTAGGCTAGTTTGGTGTCTCTAGCCAAGGAGAGGTAGAGCTAAGCTATCACTGTATGGGTTTGCAAAGTATATTATCTTTCCATATGCTCTGCTCATATCATATTCAATTAAATTTCTTAATATTGTTTTCTTAACAATAAATTTGTGTCACAAGTGACGTAATTTTATTGACATCAGTAACTGTAATCAAATTACATGAATTTAAAATGGAATGCATTACATTACTGCCTTATCAGGAAAAGTAAATATATTACAGTAACAGTGCTAATTTGCAACGCTTTACACCCAACTCTGGTCCTATAAGACCTTTTTTCCTGCCAAAAGTGATGGCCGCATTACACAAAAGATTTGCACTACTCTTGGCAATATATCAGCTCAAACCATTGTGGATATTGCTGTGGTGTCATAGTGGGCTTCAGGAAACTAATTGTGTATTTTCTGACCAGAAACATGCCTGTAATAAATATGATTAAAATCCCAGAAAATTAACACTTTAATTGAAGGTGTGTGTGTGTGTGTGGGGGGGGGGGGGGGGGGGGGGTGCTTGTTTGTTTGTTTAGCACAAATAATCTTTGAGAGTTAAATTGTTGTTATTCTGAATATATATTTTTTTGTACTAAGCTTTTACTATTATTATTACCATTTTATGTACTTACGGAGGACCTGAAGGCATTATTTTAATTTACTAAGTTGTTATTTTGATTTACTATATTGTTATTTTGGCCTAGTAAATCATCAATTTGATTGATGTATCTCATTATTTAGAAATAGCTTTGTAACTCTTCCCAGACTGATGTTTTTTCCTCATGATTTCTTGAATAGTGTGTTACTGGGTAAGACCTTTGAACCAAATTCATGCTGTTGAAAAAGTTCTATTTAAGTGTTGATTTGATGAATTCAAACCCAGTATGAATGCAGGGAAATTAGTAACTACAGGGGGAAAAACATGTTCACACAGGCCCAGTTGGTATTGGATAACTGTTTTGTTTCAATAAATATAATTTAAAATCTGTATTTTGTTTTTACTCAGTTTGCCTTTGATTTATCTTAGATTGTGTTTTAATTTCTGCAACAATTTAGTATGAGATGTACACAAACTTTTTCACAGTACTTCTTCACAACACTTTTTTTCACAGCACTGTACTAAGTCAAAATATTAACAGTAAATATAAATGACAATTTACAAAGTTTAAACAAATGACAAAGTGGAAGTAACAGTGTAGTAAGTAAAAATAACAACATAGAAATTGAAAGAAATTCGCAAGTGACTTAGTAAGTAACAATAGCATTTCAGCATGCATAACATGGTGAACCTTGAGGCAGATGGGTTACAACAACAATAGAATACTTCAGATTCCACTCCTGTTGGTCATGAACAGGAATCTGTGGCTATAGTAGGCACATGAGTCCTGGGTTGGTTGTCGCTCAGGTGTTATAGCGGTTTGTCCACTAATCATTGGGTTGGTGGTGCGATTCCCGGCCCACATGTCTCAACATGCAAAAGTATTCTTGGGAAAGACAATGAACCCCACGTTGCTCCTGATGACAGGCTAGTGCCCTGCATGCGTGTGTGTGTTTGTGTGTGTGAATTGGTTTAAACAGTGTAATTAGTTTTGTAGAACCGCTAATATTAAAAAGATCAATATAAGGGCAGACCATTTACCAACAACAGGACAGCTTAACATTCTTTTGTGAAAAAAAATGTGTGTATATATGTGTATACATGTGTGTATATATGGTTCACGTGGTTCACTGATATTGAGGAAAGCTTAATCAGAGATATGATGATTAACCCTTATGAAAGCAACCACCATCTGTGCTTGCAGAGCAAAAAATCACTTCCTGAATATTTTGATATTTCGATCATGGGAGTTTGAAGCACCTTGAAGTGCGGACCTTGAACTATTAACTATAGACTTCAAAGCTACACCACCTGTCTGGGATGATGACACCCCACTCCCAGATAGCTTGAATTGTTTCTCTGCACGGTTTGAAGCACAGAACAACATGCCAGTGAGGAAAACCACCGTTACTCCCACTGACCAAGTACTTCGTCAGTCTACAGAAGAGGAAAACTCTGTCCAGAATCAACCCACAGAAATCTGCAGGTCCTGACAACATACCTGGCCAGGTGCTCAGGGAATGTGTTGATCAGCTTACAGATGTCCTCATAGACATCTTCAACATTTCCCTGAGCCAAGCAGTTATTCCTGTGTGCTTTATGGTGACCACCATCATACCTGTGCCAAAGAAATCATCTGTATCCTGCCTGAATGATTACCGACCTGTTGCACTCACTGCTATCACCAAGAAGTGCATCGAGCGGCTAGTTATGAAACACATAAAGAGTACTCTTCCCACCACACAGGACCCACTTCAGTATGCATGTCATCCCAACCACTCAATGAGGACACCATATCTGCTGCCATCCATCTGTCTCTAACACTAAACTCTAGACAAAAATGCCAATTACATAAGAATGCTCTTCATAGACTTCGGTACAGCATTCACACAATCATCCCACAACAACTGACAACAAGGCTGAGCCTTCTGGGTTTAAACACCTCCCTTTGCAACTGGATCCTAGACTTTCTGACAGGGAGACCCCACTCCATCAGAATCCAGCACCACCACACTGAACACAACACCCACATGGTTGAAAACTGAGGCTAAACTTAAACAATGTACACAGCTTTACAAGTGGCTAAAGTTAAGATTAGGGCTTGAGATTACCAGTTGCATTTCTTACAACATAATCTATGCAAAATACAATAAAATTACTTTATAAAATCAATTTAGCATGAAATTTTGTAAGATGAGCACTAATGACTTCATTTTTGCCCACATGTTGATGACTAAAGATTTGGAGATTGCAATTGGTAATTTTTTAGTGCTTTAAAGTACATGAGGAAAATAGATAGTATGTATTGATGTCACTTTCTCGCCATCATTTTCTCTCTCGGTCAAAAATGTCTGTGAAGAATAAACTCACAAAACACTTCTTGAACAAACATAGAATGTCTCATCTTACAGCTTACTCCCAGGTAATGCCATAGAGGATTGCTGGCTCTGTAGAATCCCAGCACCAGAGTTAATGGTTCTACTGGCAATCTTCATACAACAAAAGAATAGACACATATTAGAGCGTGCACTTTGTTGTGGATACAGCCCTAGTATTGAAAAAATTCTCCCAACCTCAGTTGAGAGATCCCTAGGAGTTGGTACCTCCTCAGCAGTCAGACTTATATCTTACGCTGCCTTGATAGGGCTATGATGTCTGAAAACCATACTCGGAGTTGGTCAAAGCAGAGCTACCAGCAGCAGACTTTACTGGTTTTGATGAACCCCCTGTTCTGAAAAAAAAAAGCTATTGGGAAAGAGGCATGGCCTCAACCACTCCATTTCGCAGGCCTCAGCCCCTACCGTGGTAGGATGTCTGTCTTCAACAAAACTCTCCTTTTTTGATATGAGAAGAGATATTTCATCAGAAACACCCTTTGGACTAGATGACCCCTCAAGATCAACCCTGCCCTTTACTTTTAGGATCCCTCAGGAGACTTTAAATATGGCTTCCTGTGGTAGGGACTTCCCCCCCTAAATATGAGAAATATAATCCCTCAGAAATATTATAGACTCATAACCAGCCCAACAGCCTTGACTGAGGAGCATGGGGGAGAAATGTTGATGTACTTTAGATATGTTAGATTAAAGACACTTTAGATAACATTGTCCAAACATGCAGGAACCACATGTAAGAGAGCACAGTTTAAATAACACAATCTAAGGCAACTACCTTCACTCATCCCTTTTGTCCCTTAATGAAAATGTTACCATCTAAGCAGCAACTACACAGTCAGAGGATAAGTAGCCACTGTCTGCTTCATGACACGGAGAGACAAATGTGTGGCTCGGCGGTGCAACCACCTCAGGAGCTCTTTTAGCAGGTCAGCTTGATATGCCTGAAATACAGCTATAGTATGCAAAGCCCCACCAGCAGGCTGCGTTGACATTGGCCGGTCCTGAACCATGAGGCACAGATGCCCAGCTCCCATCACTCGAGAAGAGAGCCAGGCAAGCCCAGAATTTTTTTTCAGAGAGAATTCCTCACAGTGCATGCAGACAGCCCATCAAGGACTTGCCTAGCATGCTCTGCTCCCAAAGATTTAACACAGAAAGTGTGCCCATCATCCTCCATGAGAAAACAGGAGTATGGCAGGACACAACCTCTGAAAACCCTATTGCTCATAGTTTCTTGTTTTATATTTTGGGCAAACAATATGAGAGACATTCCGATAGACAATCACATATAGTACAAAGACATGCTCTTCCTGAAAACAAAGAAGCTGAATGATGTAGTTTATGGGTGCCTTATATAGTCTGCGTGATGTGTGTCTACTTTGTCACCTGACTGAGGCAGGCGAGGCAATCTACTTGGTGTGATTTCACACATATTCAGACACGTTTCCACCAAGGGTCAATCCCAAAGCGTCAAGTGTGATGCAATATAGAGATCCTTTGGAAAGAGAACTCCCCTTGTTTTTCCAAGAAGTATAAAAAAACTACACTTTTCTGGGGAAAGCCTAGCATATAATCCCAAACATCAGATTATTCGGCCATCGTGGGGAGTAAACAATATGGTTATTTTGCTATGCTGAAGGTGGAGGAGGCACTTGCAAGCTACTTCAGCAGCAAAATCAGAGGGGCTGGCATCAAAGCCATGTAAGACCAACTCGGCATTCGTTGGCGAAATGACAACGACAGAGGAGACACAGAAAGCAAGTTCCCCCAGAACACCAGGGAGACCAGGCGGCCACAGTTGCAGCTTGCTAGTAGGCCTGATTGAAAAATTATAATCAGTTCCAAAAGGCAAATAGAAGCAGTCCTAACGGGTCATGGAAGTGGTGGAGTCCATATGGTGGGGGTTTAGCTGAGCAGAAGTGGATGTGTTCATCTTTAAGGAGACAATGCACTGCCCAGTATGGTTCACCATCACTGCATTCTTGGAGTTCTTATAGAAACGTTTCTCAGCAGGTTTGGCTCCTTCTACAGTCAGGATCTACCTCTCCAATTGATGGAGCCTCTGTGGGGCAACATCCTGTAATTTTGACGTTTGTGCATGGTGTCAGACCATAGCCTAGGTCATCTTTATGTAGAGCAACAATTCTTTATGTCAGATCCTCAGAGAGTTATTTGCCATGAGGTACCATGTTGAACTTCCAGTGACCAGTATGAGGGACTGTGAGAGCGATGACACCAAATTTAACACAACTGCTACCCATTCACACCTGAGACCTTGTAACACTATCAAAAGAAGAAAAAGGAAGGGCTGGGTTACTGATCAGTTAACTCCAGAAAGAAATGTGGAAATTAGCTAAAATAGTGACAGTATCATTGAATCACTGAGTTGAACTCGAGAATCAAATAGGTTCTATTTGTTAATAAATCATTCAGACTGGATTTATCAATGGGATTCTCCAGTTCATTGAAATTAACTGACTCAAACAGATGATTCACGCACAAATGGGACATCATTACAACACTTCTCTCATAAACTTTATATGCGTGGAAAATTTTGGAAATATTGTGCTCCAACTTCCAAGGATAAACATCGGGGTGAATAATTGATAGAATTTCAATTTGATGTAAAATATAAAAACTTCATATGGACTAGCTTCAGAATCATAGCACAAAACAGGGAAGATAAATCACCTTATTTAAATAAATAAATAAATAAATAAATAAAATGGGTGACTAGCTGTCTTCATCTTGCTTTGTCCTCATTTTCATGTTTTACTTTCCTCTTTTGCTATCCCAATGTTGGTCCATGCCATCTCTTGCCATCTACCTGATGTAATGACTCACAACTGTGAAGTGCTGCGTTTCTGAATAATCTTTGAATGTCTTAAAAGGACACACACATGCACTTGGCACAGTCTGAGGGCATTCATCATAGTCTGCTTCTTAATAAATTATTGTATGAAGTGGCCATTTAAATACCAAAATCATACAGGAAATTATCAGATTATGCAGGGCGTCTTGTCTGATCAGGGCCCTTTGTATCATCCTAATCCTCCCATTGATCAATTGTCCAAGTGTCAAATTTTTGTATTATGGTGTGAGGAACGTCAGTTAGACACAGGAAACTGTGCAATAGCTACATTTTTGAAGTTCTTACAGGAACGTTTCTCAGCATGTTTGCCTCCGTCTACAGTCAGGATCTACCTCCCCAATTGATGCAGCCTCTGTGGGGCAACATCCTCTAATTTTGAGGTTTATGCGTGGTGTCAGACCATAGCCTAGGCCATTTTTATGTAGAGCAACAATTCTTTTTGTCAGATCCTCAGAGAGTTCTTTGCCATGAGGTGCCATGTTGAACTTCCAGTGACCAGTATGAGGGAGTGTGAGAACGAGGACACCAAATTTAACACAACTGCTCCCCATTCACACCTGAGACCTTGTAACACTAACAAGTCACATACAGTGGTGTGAAAAAGTGTTTGCCCCTTCCTCATTTCCTGTTCCTTTGCATGTTTGTCACACTTAAGTGTTTCGGAACATCAAACCAATTTAAACAATAGTCAAGGACAACACAAGTAAACACAAAATGCAATTTGTAAATGAAGGTGTTTATTATTAAAGGTGAAAAAAAATCCAAACCATCATGGCCCTGTGTG
>JAFFST010049139.1:48383-59564 GCA_022414735.1 Noturus placidus | reverse complement strand
CAAGACAATGATCCAAAACATAAAGCAAAATCTACAATGGAATGGTTCACAAATAAACATATCCAGGTGTTAGAATGGCCAAGTCAAAGTCCAGACAGGAATCCAATCGAGAATCTGTGGAAAGAACTGAAAACTGCTGTTCACAAACGCTCTCCATCCAACCTCACTGAGCTCGAGCTGTTTTGCAAGAAGGAATGGGCAGAAATTTCAGTCTCTCGATGTGCAAAACTGATAGAGACATACCCCAAGCGACTTACAGCTGTAATTGCAGCAAAAGGTGGCGCTACAAAGTATTAACTTAAGGGGGCTGAATAATTTTGCACGCCCAATTTTTCAATTTTTTATTTGTTGAAAAAGTTTGAAATATCCAATAAATTTCGTTCCACTTCATGATTGTGTCCCACCTGTTGTTGATTCTTCACAATAAATTACAGTTTTATATCTTTATGTTTGAGGCCTGAAACGTGGCAAAAGGTCGAACAGTTCAAGGGGGCCGAATACTTTCGCAAGGCACTGTCATTTGACTGAGGAATCAGGTGTTCAAGATTGGGTGCCAATGATTAGAACCTGCTTAGGGAGTGCACATGTAACCTGTCTTATATTTACCCCTCTCATATCTAGTGTCTGGTGTTTCCTTTGTTATTGAGGTGCGTTGTGTCAACATATCAATATCTAAAGACTTCTATAATGCCTTAAATAAAAAGGTTGTGGATGCCTATGATTCTGGAAAGGAATTTAAAAAGATCTCCAGATTATTTGAAATACATCATAAGGAAAATCAACTACAAATGGTGCAGATTTCAAACAACTGCAAGTTTGTCCAGGACTGGCTGTCCCAGAAAATTCAGCCCGAGAGCAGTCTGTCTGATACAAAAATAAGTCTCCATGAGCCCCAAAATTTCATCACAGGATCTGCTAATAAGTCTTTCAGCTGTCGGTGTCAAATTGCATGTGTCTATAAAGAGATTTCACAAATTTGACCTGCAAGGAAGGCGTGCCAAGAAAAAATCCTTTGCAAGACTACAGTTTGCCAATGAGCATATAGGCAAAGACCAGGCCTTTTGGAATCATGTGCTCTGGACAGACAAATCACAGATAGAGTTGTTTGGCCACAGTTACAGGAGACATGTTTGGTAGTGCCCGCTTTTCAGGAGACGCAACTGTAAAAAAGGGTAGTGGAAATGTTATGGTTTGGAGTTGCTTCGCTGCCTCAAGACCTAGAGAGCTTGCACTCATTGATTCAACTACGAGTTCTGTATCATATCAAAGAGTGTTTGATGATAATGAGAGGCCGTCTGTCTGAATGTTAATGCTGAACCGAAAGTAGACCTTTCAACTGGATAATAATATTAAGCATACTAGCAAATACATGAAGGAATGGCTCAAAAAGAGGAAATGGAGAGTTAAGTAATGGCCTAGTCAAAGCCCAGATGTGAACCATTGATACCTTGTGGAGGAATTTTAAATGGGCATTACATGTAAGAAAACCTTCAAGCATCTTACAACTGAAAAAATATTGCATTTAAGAATGGTCAAAAATTCCAGACAGCCTGGTTGACATTTATGCGAAATGCCTACAATAAGCTAAAGGGGACCATACTAGCTTCTGAGGCCAAGTGTGTACTTAATTTTTCTACAGAGGAATATCGCATCTATTGATATTTCTGTTGAATAAATGATTGAAAAAGCTAATTTTCCTTGTGGTTTTGTTCAAGTATATGAACTTCATTAATAGGTACTGTGTCAAAGATCTTCAAATGTTTGTCGAAATGCTGTATGTCATAAATGTCAACAATTTCCATGGGGCTTACTTATTTTTTCACATGACTATAGGACCTGTTCGGAATGATCATCGCATACTGTCGTTACGTGGAGACACAAAAAAAATGACCAAGTAAAATGAAGTATGGCATAAAGCTGCCATACTCTTCTTCTTGCAAATGTTGAGATAAATAAAGACTCTATAAAAACCCAAATAGTATATTTTATGTGTGATGTGAAAATACCTAAGCTCATAACCGAAAAGTTGCTTAATGACTTGTTGGCTTGTTGCTGATGGCACAAACACATTCTTAGAAAAGCAAAGTAACTATGACTATGAGTTGTTCCCTATGTGGAAATTGATATACTGGTGAGCTAGACACCTAGTTAGTTACCATATTTTAGCCTAGACATTAAGGTTTCTGGTCAAATAAAACATGGGACTGGGCAGCAAACTGTAGCTTACATGTAATATGTGGGCTGATGAGTCACGACACAAGTGCATAAACTCAGAGTGTTGCTTATTATAGAGCAATCCAATAAATATGGAGGTCAATGAATATGAATGTTATAACAGGCAATCCATAATCAGAACAAGAAGCCTGGCGTGAGTAAAAACAGGATTTAATATGGCTTGGAAATGCACAAGTAAGCACACGAGTCTTTGCAAGAAGACAATCAAACAACAAACTTATCATAGGCTAAACTATAAACAGGTGCACACATTAAAGAATAGACCCGTGAATGAACAGGGCTAGAGACAGGACCAGAAAGGAAAAAAAAAAAATACAAACGAAAAAAAAAAAAAAAAACTGCAGCATTTACTGTGTATGGAAATGCATTGTGTGCTGTGGGGATTCATGACACAACATGGCATTTGCTTGATTATACAGTATAAACACAGTGAGATGGAACCTTGCATTTGCCAACACATTCTTCTTGATTAGTATTAGAAAAGAAATGACACGTGACTAATTTATTGTCCAAGCATTGACTCTTCCCCTGACTGGGTGTTTGACCTGCTGTTCCAACCCAATTATCATTCAGGAGCATTGGAGTGTTAGAGTTCTTCTAGGAGATGAAGCATTGCACATTCCGTATGCATACATGCCTACTGCCTTTGTGCGAGGATGGTCAACTTTACATTTTACTGCCCCTGGCTTTCTCCAGGTTTGTCATCCTCCCTGAATGCAGAGAGCACTTTTGCACTAACTGTAGTTGGTGTTTAAGTTGTGCTGAGCATATGGTTATTTGCAAATTTGTCCCTTGTGTTGTGTGAATGTGTTGACGTGGAAGAGGAGGCAGCGGTGTGAACTGACAGATTTGCAGTGGTTTGCATGTTTTGGTTACAGGTTTGAGCTAAAAATGAATCTATCTGGCTAACACCGCTACACTGTCAAGGCGATATGTGATATTTGTACATCAATTTTTTTTCAGGTTTCAAATGTGTTTTTTTCAGGTTTCAAATCTTATACACTGTTTAATGAGTGTTGACAAAACGAGCGGTTTGTCGGCTTGTTGTTGGTGTGTTGTTACCTAATGTCATATTCTGATCTCGCCAAGAGACAATTACACACAAAAGCTTTATGTTAGATTGATGTTACTCTACAGCTGGACTGCGATCATGCTGTCAATCAAAACAAGACAAAACAAAAACATAAATAAATAAATAAAACCATTTTGTGGCGCAGTTGGTAGAGTGGGCTGTCCACTAATTGTAGGGTTGGCGGTTCGATTCCCGGCCCATTTGACTCCACATACCGAAGTGTCCTTGGGCAAGACGTTGAACCCCAAGTTGCTCCCGATGACAAGTTATCGACTTGCATGCTAGGACATGCTAGGATGGCAGGTTAGCGCCTAGTGCTACAGACACTTTGGACATGCCAATCAGCTTTGGACTGGCGGAGGAAACCGGAGTACCCGGAGGAAACCCCTACAGCACAGGAAGAACATGCAAACTCTGCACACACAGGGCTACGGTGGGAATCGAACCCCCAACCTGGAGGTGTGATGCGAACGTGCTAACCACTAAGCCACCGTGCACCCCCGATTACAGATACATTTAAAAAGTATATACGTATATTCTGACATAACACAATATAGATAGCTGCTTGACTATAGCTCTGGTTCTCTCTTGCCAGCCGTGACTCACGTGAGCAACCTCCTGGTGCATGTGCAAATTATTTTTGCGCAACGTTAATTTGGTAGAAATTAATGCTTTTTTTTTTTTTTCTCTCTGAAATGCTTTTGTTCGGGTGACCATCCATCCACTTTTTCCCAGACATATCCTCATTTTCTGACCTTAAAGAAGTGTCCAGCTTCGGGATTCGGCTTTAATTGCATAAAGATGTGCTTGTGGTCTAATACTGCATCATGTGCATGCACATTTGCACTGCTTTAACCCCTCTCTGTAATTCCACCTTCTCGCACACCAATTGGTCGATTATAAAAGGCTTGCAGTAACTATTGGCCAAATTCCTGCCATTAGCCTACTCTCAGTGAATGCGCGAAGGTGAAGTACTGTTGTGTACGGCATCAAACAGTTTCTTGGCAATAGCAGCAAATGATAGCTGTCCTGTGTTGAAACAGTGCCCATGGCCATATAATGTAATTTTTAATTTCATGTTATTACATTGCTTCATGTTACATGGTCAATCAAATGATGGCAGAAAGGACCCTCGTGGCATCTAATATTTTATTTTATTCCATATTCCATGGACATTTAAAAGGAGGTAGGACAAACGTTGGCAGAGCGAAACCAAATTTATTTATATATATGCAGTTGATTATTTTCCTAATAGTCTGCCTATTTCAGTGCATTAAAGTGCATTTATAATAACACTGTTTTGAATGCTATAAAGAGGTGTCCTCTTTTTGGAAAACCAGAATATGGTCACCCTAGCTTTTGTGACGTAATGGTACCCACATTAGGGACAGTGATCTTTATTTATTTATTTATTTATTTATTTATTTATTCTATTTAAACCAATCCAAACATTGAACATGTTTTAAGCTCTAAAATATGGTCTAAATTAAAACATATATATTTTAGTTCATATTTCTCTTGACTTTATTTACATACGTGACCTTGAAGTAATCCAGAAGTAATCAGATTGCATTACTTTCATATTGTGATACTTGGATTACGTTACTTATTACATTTTTATGAAGTAATTTGTAACTGGAGAGAATACATTTTTAAAGTAATCCTCCCAACCCTGATGGTTCTATATATGGAGTTGGGCATATCTTGTGACTTATCTGGTAACAAAAGGTGACAAAACTTACACCGATTTACTTGATTTTAATAATTCCCCAGATAATCTAGAGTCTAAATTGACATTCTAAATGTCTAAAGACGTCTTTCAGGGCTGTTTCAAGCCCAGTGGGCTACTTGCAGAAACAGCTCCACATGATAACCAAGATGTCACTTCGATTTCCCATTCATCCGTTATAATGGGAAAGGCACTATTTTACATCCGGTGTCAAAATAAATGCCAATAACATTCTTTGTATATGTAAGAACATTTGCAAAGCTTATTTTATTTATTTTCGTAAACTGAAGAAAGGTGTCTGACTGTCTGCTTCATCATCATACACAAACTACTATGAAAATACCTATTAATAGAAACGAACACCCAAGGTAATGTTAGTTAACATTATGACTTTATTGTAAGAAAAAATACGGAAATACATCATATCCCTGAGTGCATGTATCCCAGTGAATATTAAATGTATTAAAAGCTAAATGCATAATATAATCATGAAGCCATTAATATAGTTTATCTTGAAGTGATAACAATTCTCACTAGTTATAGAAATGGTGTCATAAACATTCAGTAAAAGTAATGTGATTTTAGTACATTGGAATTAAAATTTGCTGTTGCTATTTTTGTGCAAAAAAATCAAATAATCGCTATAGGCTGAGAATAAAAGGCTCGCTTTTCATTTCTACTGAATTTGAAGCTGTCACGAATCCTCTCAGTACACGCTACGTTCCATAACCCGTGATCTTATTGTGACATGTTCTTTGTTTTGCTTTCTGGTCTCTCTGCCCATGTTCTGTCAATGCTTTGCTTCCCAATTGTATCCATCTGTTCTCAATTCTTGATTAGTTGGTCTGTTTATGAAGTATTTTCCTTCTGTTCATTTATCATGTTGTGAAGTCTTATCATGCTTTTGTAATGTTTTGTTTTTGTGTACTGATTTCCTAATTATCTGTCACTTGGTTCCTAATTTATTAAAAATGGATTATTCTTATTTATTTTTCCTTATTGTTCGCTTGCCTGATGGTTATTGGTATGCACTTAATAAACAGTACACTGAATTTATGCACATGATCTCATTTGATTACATTTTACAGAATCTCATCTCATGTTATGGAGTCATGTGGTGTACGTATGTATACACACGTTCACATTTTGCCTGCACATGAGCATGTAAGGAATGTGTACTAGGAAAATTAATTAGGTTGAATGGATGTTAGACAATCTTTACAGAATCAGGAATATGAAGAGATGTGGAAGCTGTGTCTATGTTTACATGCACATAAATATTCCAATATTAATCAGAATTTGGCAATATTTTAATTAGTACTGAGTCATGTAAACACCACAATCAGGTTATTATGACCATATTCTTGTTTCCCAAAATGTGAATATGCCTGTTTTAATCGGAAATGTAAACATCATATTGAGACCTTATTGAGAAGATCCACTGAAAGGATATGCGCATGCTCAGTCCACAAGGAATTGTGGGTGCTAACAGACGCTTAGCTGTAGGTTAGGTATTTAGGAATGGCATCTCAGGCATACTTACACCAACCATGTATACAGCTATAATTCGATGGCTGTACGGAATATAGACCTTAAACAGAATCTGATGTGCATGTAAACATGACCATTATCAATTACATTATCTAATGCCTTTTAGTGTACTTAACTGGACTTCTTGGCAACCAAAACATAGAACTGAGCAGCACATAGCCGCCTTGACTACCCAGGTGGCTAGCTATTGAATTTATGTGTTGTCCTCTCCTGTCAATAATGAAAGAGCTGTAGCATTTTGAGCGTTTTAATAATGCTTTATTATTGCAATTCATAAGGATTTGTCATTTTCCAATAGCACCCTGTTATTATACTCTTGACAGTTAAGGGTTTTGAATATTTATTTTTCTTGTTTACAGATGACATCCTCATTGTTATCTGCAAATTTATGCCTAATGCAAAATTATTATTCTCCCAATGTGGCTAGTTATCAGACTACAAGGTGAACAGGGAGAAATGTATCATGGCTCTGAATAATAGCCTCACATTGACCTTGTCTTCTGACATTCTTATCATCACCTATACGAGACAAAAGTTAGACACAGGACTGTTTATTAATGCATTGGCTGTTTGACTTAGCAAATCTTTCTCTTTTTTTTTTTTTTTTTTTATGATTTTAGATAACATTCTGTGATAATGATTGCACTCCTGAAAGGTTAGATATTGTCTTTGACATTGGATTAGTGTGTAAATTATGAGAATTGCACCCAATTTAAAGCCTTTGCACTGTATGTCATGATTAGAACAAACAAACCTTTTGCTTTTTTTTTTTATTAAGTATGTGAGCTGAATATATAATAATTAAGCAAGCTGAAATCCTATGCGGTACAAAAAAATATATATATACCACCGTTCTGATGCATTCTCAAATTTAATTAGTGCTGGATTTCTATAACAGCTTCTCTGACAGTAGTGCCAGCTGTAAGGCAAATTATAGGTTTATATTAATGCACTCGTTCTAATACATTATCATTTCCATAGTAATAACTCATTCACAGGGATCTCTATGGTGGACATGCCACAGTGAACAGTAATCTTAAAATATATAGAGATTTAAAAGCCATTCGAATGCTTTCTAGAAGAAAACATTTAACATTTATACAAGACTCCAGTCAATGTCAGAGCATTATGTTAAAGAATGCTTCCACGCATGACCGGTATCCGAAGTCTGGCTAAAGTCACGCCAAATTACCGGCTTGCTGTGGTCAAGTGATGTGGCATTTTGACCTGTAAACCACGTGATCCGCTCCTTCGTCTTCAGCAAAGCCGAATGTCTGTTGTCTGTGTAAACAAACTTAAAACTCTTCACATTCTCGCTTTTTTCTGCTTTTCTTGAACACCACCCTGCTGTTGATTATTTTCCTATAACAGCACATAACATTACTGTCACATTACGTACAGACTCCTTCTCATTTCCTGACAGCTGTTAACTGTGCTAGATGTAGAGTTATATCCAGTATGTTTGCTGTCTCTTCTTAAAATCTTCCTTTGAAAAAGCTGATAGATTTTGTATTAGGTACATCAAACACTTCCTTTCTTCTAGTGATTGAGTTACTTATGAAGGATATAATATTTTTGCTTCTATATGTAGAGCTGAAAACAGGAGGATAAACAATAAATTCATTCGTTAATTCATGAATAAATGTAAATGTAAATGTAAATTTGCAGAGGTGACAAAATTTGCAGTTTAGCCTTCACTGTTTGACCCCTTGCTACAGACACAAAGGAGACACCTGAAAATGAAAGAGAATAAACTTCACCAATTGGAGAAGGCAATTCACTGATCAATTGCATTTGCTACTGATAGCGATTTCTATCACTATATGCAGCCAGGTATACAGTAAGGTTAACTTTGACCTGTGAATTCATAAACCTTGGTTTGGTGAATAACTAGCCAACAAGAAAAGTGTCACATGTTTACCATTTATGCTATTAGCAATGAGACATCCCGTTAACCAACATATAGTAGTGTTTATGTGGTAAAATTATGGGGGATTTTCTATTGTTCTCCTTCTCTCTGCTAGGATTTTCTCATTAGCAATAATAGCACCTCTGCATTAGCTAGCCCACCAGACATTTAAGCTACTGTATGTTTTGGTTGCATTAAAATATCCATTAAGTGTGCGGCAGTTAAGCCCAAAAGCCTGGTGAGATAATCAGATAGACTATATACTTATTCAAAGTCTATAGTTCAGCATGTAGGGGAAAACTAGTGTGATATATTTTCAGCATCAAATTAAATTATATGAATTGTCTGGAATGTGTTATCTTTAAGCATATATGTGCAGGTTTTGGAAAATGGAGGTCTGGTGTTGCTGTGGCTAAATTCTGACAAAGAACCAAAAATGATGAAATATCAGGTTTACATTTACGTCATCATTTTGCCAAGATTCACTTTCTGAATAATATACTGTTAAAGATGTATACAAATTTGGTAGCTACTTTGTAACTGTGATTTCTTCACACAATTAATGTCACATATCGATCAAGTCACTGGATGGCTACATGCCAAAGCTAAATGGATATACGCCTAATTGATTCAGTCTGTAATCAGATATTGAATGTTAAAATGTCCATGAGGCTCCTGCACCAGAGTCTGAATGGAATCTTTAAATGTATTCTTCTCCCATTGTTTTCAATTTCGGGAGAAACCAAATGTTTAAATGTTCTAACTTTACTTGTTGATAAGACACCTGGGAAATGGAAACATATTTCATTTTAGAAAAGCATGTAGTTTTTAGAGCTGTTTTCAAAATGTTCTTGCTTTTTTTTTTATATCTGCTGGCTGAGGAAAAATAAGCTGGAGAGCCCTATATCAAAAAAGCAGCATATCAACGGCTGATAGATTTGAGCTGATTGCTGATAGTATCAGATTCCTTTGATCTCAATGGATATTGTTTTATCTGCGTCTTCAAACCCCTCCCCTACCACCAGCAATGATACAATTGTCAAACAGCAACACTGGAGGACTATTTAATATTTCATACCATATAAAAAGCCTTTCTGCCACTTTTTCTTGCCAATGTTTTCATTTGCAAACTTGTAAAAAATCACCACTCAGTTTGCATGAAGAGTTGCGAAGTTTAAGGCTAGGGATATTATTTGATGGTTAATGTAATTCCCACTGAGACAGGAAGCCAGGGCAGAACATATCTAGTGGCCCCCAAATAGTCAACAGTGTTTAGCTTATCTCACAGTCCAGGAAAATTACAACTTTTAGGGGCAGGACACTTCAGATTCTAGAGAGCATTTGATTGGACTGAAATTCTGATGAGAAGCTGAATTGCAGAGTGATGTCATCAGAATTCAGGACGTCAAGCGAATTCAGTCATTGTTCTGGATTTCTACCACTCTTATATTTTTTCCACATGATTCCGTATTGAGTTTTCTTTTTACTGTTAAACTAAAGATTTCAGACATAACATTTGTTCTGTTGTATGAAAGTCATTCAGATACCAGTTGGTAAACAAGTGCTAAACAATGTCACATTTTTACAAGTAGCTCATTTTTCAGAGCTCCTTTACATTCCCAGAATGCAATGGAGGCAGTCTCAGAGGCTTCCGGTGAGTGACAGTTTTACTGTAGCCTCCAAGTTTTCAACGGAGTGTGTTTTCTCTGTTGACTTCATGCAGTCACAGCTCTTAGTGGGGAAGCATAGCAGGTAGTTCTTTAGTAATCCTTCTCCCACTGTGCACCTGTACCACCAGCACAGTATTGGATTAGCCCCCAGCTCCATCCACAACTGTCCATCAGCTCTGTGTGCTCTGACACAACATCGATCATCTTTCTCCCTCCTCTCCCTCTCTCCTTGCTGTCTCTTTGCATTTACCACACAAATAATGATCACTTCTCATTATGCAGATGTTCCCAGATTCCTTCTGCTGAATGACAATGCTTCCTTTTTCCTTTTCCTGTTCTGTCTCCACCCTACATTTCCACCTATCTTATAATTTCTGCACC
The DNA here is from genome assembly GCA_022414735.1 of Noturus placidus. NCBI lineage: Eukaryota > Metazoa > Chordata > Actinopteri > Siluriformes > Ictaluridae > Noturus > Noturus placidus. The sequence goes on along the minus strand of JAFFST010049139.1, from coordinate 49,017 downwards.
TGTCTTATTTGTGATAGCATCAGACTCTGTCGTTTTATAAATAGCTTTGATTTTCTCGCCGCATGCCACAAAGTCTAGCTAATGTTTATGAGCAGTAGCAAAAAAAGTCAGACAAAATGACCCCAGATTGCACTATTATGTAAAACCGTAGGGGGTAGGACAATGGGGGTTGCAGCAGTTGGATGTTGGAGCAATGCCTAGAAATAGAGTTCAAACATAATGGCACTTTTTGTTAGGAAAAAAAAAATACACAAGAGAGATTCAAATAGCAGCTACTGGGGTCATGCAGTCATCACATTTTCTCCCCAGCAGGTCTTATCTGAATGAGCCTCACTCTCACACACAAGCTGTTTGACTATTTATTTTGCCACTCATTTTGTGAATTTTTTTTTTTTTCTGCAGAGTGAGATCAATTTTCAAAGAGACCCTAGCCTCTTCAAAATCTCTGAAGCTACACAAAAGTCAATCAGTCTGGTTTAAATGACTTTCATTGCTTTACCACTACATCCTCTATAGTGGGATTAAGACTTCCTTTCCAACTCTCTGTGTGTTTGTGTGTGTGTGTGTGTGCACTGTAAAAAATGTGACTAATGGTGTATGTTCACATATATATATATATATATATGTGACTAAA
>JAFFST010049139.1:14264-24469 GCA_022414735.1 Noturus placidus | reverse complement strand
GTGACAAACATGCAAAGGAACAGGAAATGAGGAAGGGGGCAAGCACTTTTTCACACCACTGTATATTGTGCTATGGAGCCAGGGTCTGATTATAATACAATAACAGGGCACAACACACTCCTTTAAGTTTTCTGATACGAGAGTCTTCAGGTTAGGGGTGGCACCACTCCATTAAAAGTGGTGGGGCATTTTTTTTTTTTTTGTCTAAGAGAAGAGATACATCTGTCATTTGTCTGTAAAAAAAAACCTTACAGACTAACTATATATATATATATATTGTGCTATGGAGCCAGGGTCTGATTATAATACAATAACAACACACCTTTTAATGAATGTCAGTGCAGTCTGACACTGGTCAGGCAGCTAATAACAGCAAAAGATTTGTTCACGAAGTCAGAGGACAGTAATTCTAAAATGTGTTTTAAAAATCGAAGACATGTTCATGTCCTGCGATAGGCTGTTTGTCATTGTCTTGTTTCCAGCAAGCCTTACTTACGTTATTTGAAGGCTGTAATTTGAGGAATGTCCCTGTAATCGATTTACAATATAGAATATGTGCATATGTTACTTTAAAATATTGAAACGTTAGAGATACTTACTCAACACATGTTTATTCAGCATTCGTGAGCACCAAAGCATGGTTAACCCTTTATCTCATAGGAAATCCCCTTTAGGAGAATGGTCCCACCACGCAGCTGAACTGATGGTTAGGATCGGTTTGTCAGCCGAGTCAGACCTGTCTGTTATTACCTGAAATGCTGAGTCACCGCCCAAGTAATTTGTAAAATGTCATGTCAAATACCAGCTCACCCACACCCAGCCCATTGCTCTGGCAGCCCTGCTTCAGGTAACCTGACAAGCTTCATTTTTTATTTGTATACTTCAAAAGAGAAAAGAAAGAGAGCCTTGTGAGGGACATAATCTAAGGCTAATATAGCACCGATTTTAAAGAGTGTTGTTATTTATAAAAGAAAGAAATACCCATATCATCATTGCTATGGTGAAGTTTTGTGTATGTTCCACAGCGAATTGTAATGGATAAGATGCATGATCTTTAATGAATATAAAATGTCAATTTTAAGCAAATTGCTGTGGTATACAGAGAATAAAACAAATACAGTTATGATTTCATTAATGTTGTGATTGCGCTTACATTTATATTGTCAAAAAGCATTTTGGATGCTTGACATGTCCAGTGAAAGATTTAAAAACAACCATTAGAAAGTCAGTGTATTCTTTGTGGCATGTTGTGTTTGAAGAATATAGTCATGGACCTCGGATGTCACTGTGACATTTCAGAGGAAACAGTACAATGAATAGTGCAGGCAGAAACTGAACTGCATGTACTCTGGTTCCTTTCTCCCTCTGGACCTGCCAGAGATGACACTGCTGCATGATCCTGAAGTTCTACTTCTGCTGTTTTTTTTTTTTTTTTTTTCCCTTTCATCCTTCTTCACTTTAGTGCTATTTGCACTTCAGCTTCCTGCCATGTCGATAATCTCACATGGTTATTTTAGAAACAGCCTGAGAACTGCTGCTATGATTATGCTCATCTCAAGACTCTTACTCACAATATGCTCATTTTCATCATCTTATATATTTTTATTATATTCATATGTTGTTTGTGTTATCATTCACTGTGTCAACAAAAATATTATGGGTTTCATTTTGAGTCTGGTTCTTAGTATGGTTTTCCTTGTGGAGGTTGTTTCTGGCTTGCTTATTAGTGATTTAGATCACGACAGATTCTGTAGTGCTACTTTGTGAAGAAATTTAAAACAACAACAACAAAAAATACTGGTTCATTATTTTATTAGAATAGTAGAAATAGTGGAAATACACCACTATAATGCTGTTTATACAGAGTGAAGCTACATCCACGTCACATTTGTGGACAAGAACCCTGATAAATATGGAATTAAATTTGTGCCAAATGTTTTGAATGCAACTTTTCAAGAAATGGATAAAAAATGTACAATAGCTGCGTTTACATGGACAACAATATCCACTCTTAATCCGATCAAGACCATGCTTTGATTAAGAAACTACCATGTAAACAGCTTTACCATGTAAACATGTAAACATGTTTAACTAACTAAACAGCAATTTTTACCTACCTTAATCTAGTTAAGGTCATACTCGGATTAAGCTCTAATTGAATTAAGACAGGTGGGGTACTCCTGTTTTAGTCGTATTATGGACGTGTATTACAGACATGTAAACACCTTAATCACTTTATGAACGTCATGTGAGAGTTTTCACCACATTTTCCAACAGGACACGATCACACACGACAGTTCTCAACATTTTACGGTGAACAAGAGAGTTTGGCTGCGTCCCAAACCGCATACTTTCCTACTATAAGCCTGTAGTGGGGAAAAATACCTGTATCTCGGCTACTATATAGACAATAAGTACACGGTTTGAGACGCAGCCCACGGCTTCAAGCAGTCGTCTATTAGCACGTACAGCATGACAAATAATTAACTGCACTTAAAGTGTTCGTAAAAAAAATTAATAAAAACACTCAAAAGTGTATACGGTACCATAACGAAGACCAACTGCATGTTGATGCGTGGCGTGGTGATGTAATGATGTGGGCTATTAATTTAATTATGTTCTATAACATGTAAAACAGGTACATAACACATTAATCACATAATTAATCTTCATGCTGCCACAGTATTTATTTACACTTTCAAAGTTTCGTTTATGCTCTGCATGTTTACATTCGCCATTCTTTCACAAAAAAAAAAAAAAATCGCCATTTTTTTTTGCCACTGAGTTCATTGGTTTCAGTTTCAGAGAGCTGTTCTTCTTTCTCATTGTATATTTTTGTTTGTTTCTTGAAAACTTGCATTATTTTTATTTTTTATTTTTTTGCACAAATTTCATTCCACAGATAAATGCTGTCCAAAGGGAACGAGTACTTGTGTAGTCTATATTTGAATGAGGTATACGAGTGTACTCAAGGCTACAATGTTGCGCTCACTGATTTCTCCAGGCTCTAGCTGTGAAGACGAGAGAATCTCACCCTTCACTGGGTTTGTAGGAGACTTCATCCACCTTTTATTTTGTTACATCAGTAGTTTCTCTCTTTGTACCTTCCAGTGCTTTCTCTACGCATACACCAGCCCTCAACCCTATAATGGATCTGCTGAATAAAATACAAAGTATAGATATGTAAATTTTCAGGCATACCTTCATTTCCTTCCTGGCATCAGAAAACCACTTTTGCAGTGCACAGCAGTTTTTTTCAGATTGCAAGTGAACTTGAACTCGCATTTCAAGCTCGCTTGACTTCATCATTTCAAGGAGGCCTGATGACAGTTTGCTTAAAATGGGCTTGTGTCTCATGCGCAAGTGGATGAGTAAACGGTGATGGGTAATATCATTGACTGAGAAGATGCTATTTATCCTATTTAAATGCATTTTTGCCGTTCAGAAAGTGCTTGCTTGAAATTTTCTATTGGACACACCATTATGGCCTTTGAGATCTGTAATAATGCATGACTCAGGATGTTAATCCAATGCTGTATGAGTTAAAGTACCACTGAATTGACAATCCAGAGGACTTTTGGGGAAAAAACTGGACATGAATAAATAAGCTGTAGCTTTTGAATTTGATATTGTGTAACCCACTGTAACCCACCTAGAACATTTAATACATTTCTATATAAAATTGAAGTAAACAAAGAAATCACTTCATTCAGTCATTCAGTCATACACACTTGTGTACAGACATCAGAGTAATTTCTAATCTCCAGTCCAGGTTGTATTTGGAGGAAACTGTAGTACCCAGAGTAAACCCACACTCAAAGTCCACACAGACTCAGGATTGAAGCCAAGACCATGGAGCTATGGTATGAAGCAGCAGTGCTACTGTGCATATCTCGCTGACTTCTCCAGACCTGTTTTAATGTTGAATGTTCAACAGTCTTGAATACTATGCAAATTGAACTTGTTCTCTAAAGGTGTATGAATAACATTGGCATTACTCTTTTCTTCTCTTTAGGTTACAGAAACAAGGACGGGCCCTCTAGGATGCAGTAACTATGACAACCTGGATTCTGTCAGTTCGGTTCTGGTTCAGAGTCCTGAGAACAAGATTTATTTACAAGGTATTACATTCACAATTGAATGGGAACACTTCTTTATGAGACTGTTACTCTTGTAAACCTGTCCATTATGAAGAAAAATGGGAGTGACATGCAGAAAATTGTTTATATTTGAACATCTACATTGATTGAAATCTTAGATTTAGAAGATATATTATACATTTTAATATTGCATAATTTGAATCATATTTTATAGTTACATTTTTGTAAAAGACTGGATCTCAAACCAGATGGACCCCAAATGTGTCCTAACTCATGCAACACATAAATAAATGTGGAGGGCCCTGAGGACTGATTTGAAAACTCATGCTCTAAATTGGCTGACATTTGTTTACCTGTTTAGTCACAATGTTTGTGGAACACAGCTCATGATTCTGGTCCTTAATGAAAAACACTTATGTCCTTCCCTCAGGGCTTCAGGCTATTCTGCCTTGGTACCTGAAGAGCCGATTTGTCCAGGCAGCCCTCAGCTACGTCAGCTGCCACTCAGAGGGCCAATTTAGGTGCAAGGACAATGACTGTTGGTGCGAGTGCCGTGTGGATTTCCCTCAGTGCAATTGTCCCACTGAGAACCTGGAGGCCATGCAAGACAGCCTGAGGCACATCAGAGAGTCCTGGGCCCAAGCCAACCATGAGTTTGAAGAATCAGGTGGGTTTCTATGTTCAATGTATTAGTGTTTGCAATTTGGGGTTTATTCTTAGAGTCTTCTAACCACATACTAAAGCAATGCATAATATGTATAATACATAAAATAGTCTACAGTTGAGCTGAAAAACTCAATAATTCTGAAATGTAAAAATTCTGAAATGAAGAAATAAGGCAATGTTAAGGCCATAACATTACAAAATGTAGTAGTTCAAGAAGGGATGAATACACAGCACAGCACTCTACCATACCATAATGATATAATGCACATCACTTCTTATAAAGAGATCCAATAAATATTCAAACAACCTTTTTTTACCATTTAAAAAAAAAAAGATATTGTGTTACCACTGTGACTAAATGCCATGCCACGACCAAGTTAATTTGGTTGCAGTATTCAGTCCTGTTAGTATATTTAAATATAAACAGTCGGCTTGTTCTGTTTGTGATATAACAGGAAAATGTTGGGATGTGCTTCCAGCGATTGACTATCATTGCTGTAGGACAGGATTTTAAAGACGGTCTGCATTGATTTCCCTGCACTGGGCATGGGGCCAGAACTGGGCAGGTTTAATCATTGGTGCTCCACCTCCTGTAGCTACAACAGGCTGGGAAAACTTCTGCCTAATGACTGTGAAGTTAACAGAGAAGCAGTAATCACCCAGCATAGCGAAACGATTTACCCGTCACTTATTTCTCCTTTGCTGAGGCTTCAATCTTTGTATAGCTACTATCACTATTAAATAATTGCATTGTGTGCCTTCTTCTTAGCTTTAATATATAAAATATGATTAACTCGACCAGAGTGTGGAAATTATCATTATTTCAATTACCCGATGTGGTTTAAAAAATGGCAATTGGATACCTGTGAGATATTGTCAGGTTTTTATAAGAGTCTTTGATTTTTATTAGAGATATTCAGCAGATTTTCTCCTTAGATCATGTATAGCATTGATTCTGGCGAATGATATGATGCGTCTATTGATTTTTTCATACTGTCAATGGAAATAAACTTCCATCAACCGAAATGCGTTTACTCATACATCTTGTCACCGTATTAATGTTGAGTGTTTTTTGCCCAAGGGCGAATACATTATATCTAAGAGATGATAGCATTGGGCTTTTTATTGACAATACCCCAGTGTTCAATTGGAAAGGAAAAGGTTTTTTTTTACTTGCCAAATTCGTTGTTGACATTGATTAAGCTGCTGGCTCAGCTTTCTATCGTTGTGATAATCATGATATTTTTCTACCATTAATATATGTTATTCTCATAATGCTACGACTTTATTCTCAAAATAGTATGACTTTCATCTCATAATGCTACGACTTGTTTCAACAACTGGAAAAACAGGGGGGGCTAAAGCCCTAGGCTAGCTATGCCTCAAACCAGCATTGACCAGTATGGGAAGAAGACGTGCTAAAGAAAACACAAAGTGTACATACTATAGCATACTGTAGGTCGCTAGTGAGTCTCTTGAGGCCAGAGGAGTTATGTACCAGCTAGCCTCCACTACTGTTCAATGAAATTATAAAATTACTGTCATTATAACATTTATGTAATAAAAAATTGGTCAAATTTCAGAGACTTAGCTTTTAAATAACATATTGTCAATCAAGATGAGGTAATATTTTAACTGTTCAATGTAATGTAATGTCATCTTCAATACACCTTTAGAAATCCATGTTTGCTTAAAGAATGTGACATGACCGCCACCTAACGGTCTTATATTTCCAGCGCTGACTGACTGAGTGACATATTGTAGCCTACCGTGGTGTACTGCAGGATCATGTTCTCTTTCTCACGCATTTCTAATGGTAACATCTGTACTTTAGTAAGACAAGATACTACAGAGGGCACATGTTGGCTTAGTGGTTAGCACGTTCGCCTCACACCTCCACGGTCAAGGGTTCGATTCCTACCGTGGTCCTGTGTGTGTGGAGTTTGCATGTTCTCCCCGTGCTGCAGGGGTTTCCTCGGGGTACTCTGGTTTCCTCCCCCAGTCCAAAGACATGCGTGGTAGGCTGATTGGCATGTCCAAAATGTCCGTTGTGTGTGAATGTGCCCTGTGATGGATTGGCACCCTGTCCAGGGTGTACCCTGCCTTGTGCCTGATACTTCCTGGGATAGGCTCCAGGTTTCTCTGTGACCATGAAGAAAGAATAAGCATGATAGAAGATGGATGGGTGGAAGATACTACAGTTACTACAGATACTACAATTTTGATGACAATCCAAGATTTTATCCAGATTTTTTTGATTATCATCTCTAATTGTATTAATAAAACAATAAAAACGCATCACTCTGCATTTGTCCCAATCACATCATGTCATATATCTCTGAAAAGCCTATTTCCTGATACATGTATACTCTATGCCGGAGGTCTTCAACAGGGGGTCCGCGACCACTAGGGGGTCCGCGGAGGTACTGCATGGGGGTCGCGAAGTTTTGGTACCAGTTTGATATAACACAATTTCATACAATATATATAATTAGGGGGTCCCCGATCCATCTCGCCATCATTTTGGGGTTCCTTGGCCTGGAAAACGTTGAAGACCCATGCCTATGCAGCATTATGATACTCATGTCTATTTCATTTATATACCTTATAAACTACACTGACTAGAGTGGACAAACTTTACACCACATTCTATATATTTTTTTTACACCATTTTATAGTCTTTATCACCTTCATTCCGAAAAAATTCCAAAAATCTGTTTGGAGATTAGCTGCCTTCATGGTATTTATTGCAGAGGAATTTCACAAAATGTTGATTATTGTTGTTAGATTTTATACAGAATAATAGCATACCATATTTATGAGTGCATATTTTTTTTTTTCTTGGTGACATGATAAAGAAATTATATTCCAGTATTTTCTTAAGTCTTTTTTTTTTTTTTAATTTAGCGCATCTGACGATAAAAAAAGATATAGTCATACGGAGACTAGATTTGTTTTTGTTTAGAATAGGCAAATTAAAGCATATGCAAATTCTTGACAAATTCCCAATGCAAAAATTACTTGTAAGAACGTACTGGCTTAATTGTGATATCTTGCTTTTTGTAGTTTTTTAAATGACCTTCTTTTCTTGCCTTAAATAAGATCGATTCCATGTTTCTAACATATATAAATCCTTCAGTCCACTCATCCTCCTTACTTGTCTGGTTTTTAGAAGAGTTCCAGAATTTTGTGCGAAGATTACCGACATTCTACGCTCTCAACACATCTGCTATAAGGTACTTTTGGAAAATGGACCTGGCTGTACACCAACGCTTTCAGCTGCTGGAGACTAGCACTCAACAGCTCCTCGGCAAAGCGCAGCGTATTGTCAGCAAGCTTTTCACTCTCAGCAAGAGATGTCGAACTCAGCCCAAAATATCTGTGCCCAAAAAGAGGTAAGAAATGTCAAAGAAATGAATTCATTCCACACGAATCCTGGTTGACAAGGGATTGTAATTATCTTTCACTGTTTGAGCACTTGTGTAAATAAATATATTATTGTAACAAAAAGAAGTATATGTAGAGTATGCTCCAACCCACTTATTATTTTTTTTTTTTTAACTGTCCTCTGAATCTGCTTGAAATGTTCTCTTCTTTGGAAACTAAAGACTGAGGTGAAATGGAAATGCAAGTGTTTGAGCTATGAGGAGAAAAAAGATTCATAGCTGATGTGATACAGGGTTATGAGAGGTCAATCCTTTGAACATATTAATTAGGTAATGCATTTAAACCCTCCATTCAGGTCATATCCAAGGTCAGTTTTGGGAAGAACAATCATGTTAAAGCTGGTGTCTTGGCTTCCTTCCCAGTCTCACTCAAATTACAGAGGATATCCTTAATAATTCCTAGTGTAACTGGATGAGTAGGTTTTATCTCTTCATCTAAAGACTGATGTAGTGGGAGTGTGTAAAAGTGTAAGGAGGGAATGATGGATTATCTCCCCGTTTGAAATACTGGATAAGGTAATGGAATGCTTTTGTTTGGAGATGGCAAAAGTAAAAGGATCAGTTCTAAGCATGAATGAGTTGTAACTGATTAAATCGATCCATAGAGGTCATTTGGGAATCAGTCGAATGAGCTTGAGTTGAAAGAAAATAAATCCATCTTGAGACACATTAGACATGTATATTTTGAAACACAATATATGGCGAAAAGTAGTTGTACATCACACCCATATGTGGATCTTTCCCACTATTGTATAAGATGTGTTTGTTTACTGTAGCAATACAATTTGAGTTCATTGGAACGTAGGTGCCCCAGACATGGTCCAGCATGACAATGCCCCTGTGCATAAAGCGAGCAACATGAAGACATGGTTTGCCAAGTTTGGAGTAGAAGAACTTGAATGACCTGCACCTGACCTCGAATGAGCCCTGACCACAACCCCACTGAACACCTTTGGAATGAACTGGAACGCCAACTACATGCCAGGCCTCCTCACCAAACATCAGTGTCTGTCCTCTCTAATGATCTCATGGCTGAATGGGCAGAAATCCCCACAGCCACACTCGAAAATCTAGTAGAAAGCCTTCCCAGAAGAGTGGAGGTTATTATAACAGCTAAATCTGGAATGACACATATGATTGTGATGATCAGGTGACCACACTAAATAAGCTAAATATTTTCCACAATTGAAGATCAGATTAGATTAGAAATGAATATGCAAGTCAACCAGGGTGGATTTTTCCTTTAATAGCATACTTAAGTAAGGACCTAGTTAATAATTATAAGACTCAAGCTTCAAAGTCAGAAACTCAATTAAATAATTTGGTTCAGTTTATATTGAAGCACAGTATTATCTATTCAGATGCATGTTTGTTAATTTGAGTGAGCACAGACCATATTATCTCCATTAATTATTTAGCATATCACATACTTTACATTGATTAGTTTCCTGGTTTCATTCAATCTAATCTAAGAATCTGACTAAAATGGCTGACTTAAACCCGACCTATTCCCATAAAGCCTCCTGCTATAGTTAAACCAGTGTATAGAGTATTCTTGGTGTTTGAAGGCATGTTATATAATTGTTCCAAATACAACTTGGCACACAAATAACATCAGGGACATTTCAAAGCAGTATTTTTGCACAACATTTTGTGCTTTCCTAATAAAGGCTGGTCCATCAAGAGAACAACATATGGACAGAATTATTTTGAGCAAATATAGAAAGCAGGATTGCAAAAATCTTGATGGAGACATTAAAGTTGAAATAAAATAAGAAGAAGTCAATAAAATGTCTGTCTCTGATTATTAAATGATTAGATTGAAATGTTGCCCAGTAAAAATATAGTCAGCTCCACAATTATTGGCACGCTTAGTAAAGCTGGGTAAAAGTTATGAGAAAATGTTTTTCGTGGTAAATTAGTTTAATCTCACACTGAAAAAGTAAGATAAATCTAACCTTCTAAGACAATAACCCCTTATCATTATATATAT
>JAFFST010049139.1:1765-13419 GCA_022414735.1 Noturus placidus | reverse complement strand
AAATTACAGCTTTATATCTTTATGTTTCAGGCCTGAAACGTGGCAAAAGGTCGAACAGTTCAAGGGGGCCGAATACTTTCGCAAGGCACTGTATATATATATTTACATTTACATTTATTCACTTAGCAGACGCTTTTATCCAAAGCGACTTACAAATGTGTGTATATATATATATAATCACAATAATTGGTAAATAATGTGAATTATTGTGAACAGTTTCACAATTTAATAGCTTGAGCAAACTTTCTTTGTCAACATAGTATTGCTGAGTCTTCTCCAGTGATGCTTAATGACAATGGAGAATACAGAGAAAAGAATGTGAGACTGATCAGTACAGAAACTCTTGGATACTTCAGCTCAATGGCTTTCAATGGAGTTTAGGTAATGGGATGGGGATAGCCATGTCAGAAGGTTGAATCTGCAGTCACAACACCATTTTTGTGTGTATTTTGATGCATGTTTTGAAGAATTGTCATATTGGAAGGTCCAACCATGACATTGTAACTTCTTGGCAGCGGAAACCAGCTTTTTAACTCTACTTCGAGAAGTTCATAATGTCATGTTTACTAACAAGGTTCCTAGGGATTTTAGAGGATTAATAGCTTCACAACATCACATGTGCTCCAATACTTAACAGTTTTGGATTAGGTTCTAAAGTCATTCCTTTTATACCAGACTCACTTTCAGTGCTGCCAGGCAGGGACATAGCCAGACCTTTTACAGTGGGGTTGCCAGGATAGACGCAACGACTCAGCTGGAAGGGTGATCTAGGGTGGGACAAAAAAACACTAATATGCATCTATAAAAAAATGAATAATGTGACTTCCCCTGTCTCTATACTGCCCAGGTATGATCTTCCTCTAACATAAAGGACACACGACTGAACAACATTTGTTTGTTGTCTAGCATTTCTATATAACATTCATTAAAAACATAAGTCATGTCATCTTCAGCACTCAACACAAACATAATTTCCCAGAATTCTCCACAACTGTTATGAGCACCATTTCCCTCAATATACGATTAAAAACACCGCCACATGATCAGTCACATGACTCACATATCCACAGCCAATAAGCTACTGATGCTGTACACTATAATTATTAATTAATATATTTAGCTAGTGGTGTTAAATAAAAAAAATAATAAATAATAATAATAATAATAATAATAATAATAATAAATCCTCAAACTAAAGAATATTTCAAAAGGTTTGACCAGTGTTGGTTAACCCAGATACCATTATTATTCAAACTATTAATCACAACAAGATTTACCAAGGCGTTCAGTATCAGATCATGACATTAATAACAGGACTAATATTAATAATAATAACCATAATGATAATATTTTGGTATGGCCAGAGGGGTTGCCAAGTTTCATGGTAGTTCCAGTAGCATCTAGGAATTTCCAGGCACTTACATTTTGTAGTTAGACAAAAGACAGGCTTTCTTCCAAGCATGTGGATTCTTAATCTTAATATAGATGTGCTGACTAGGTGACCCCAAAATGTAACCATCTTCTGTAAATCTTTAATAGGGTTCCTTGGAGAAATTATTGGTTCTGTTATTGCAACTACTCAAAGATCCAACCATGACCCAGTTGTAGCTTCTAGGCAGAAGAGGATTTCCTAATTTCCTAATATTTCATGGAGTTATGATGCAATGAATTCTAACAAGGTTTCTAGAGCCACTGGAGGACAAAACAACCCACAACATCACATATCCTTAACTATAATAAGGATATAAGTCCTTTTCTGTATAACCATCCTTAATTTTACACTAAATGTGAGCTGCCAAAAACCTTTTTAGTCTCATTACACCATATAACCCAGTTCCTGCCCAGGTTCCAGCAGAGTCTAGGAAACTCTAGACACTTTCATGTGTACTTAGATGAAAAAAAATGACTTTCTACTTCCTAGTAGTTTGGCATGAAGGTGGCCTCCCTTTGGAGATTTGGAGCTAACCCCAAAATGCTACCATCTTCTGCAAATCTCCAACCATGATCCTGGAGGGTGTTTTCGCTTCTCTACATATCCCCCAGTGTGTGTGAGGTTATTTTAAACTTCTGATTTATTGCCCTAACAATGGATATGGACATTTCTATTTCCACATTTGCTTCAATAATCAGTTAGATTTCTATCATATGTTAAGTGTGAGATTAAGTGCCAAAAAGTCTGGAGCTGTCTGTAGGTTCAAATTAGAATAAAAAAAAATAAAATTATTTAATAGCATTAACCCTGACGAAGTTATATTATGGTGATAAAATAATAATATTGGCTAATTTCGCCAACAGAATAATGAAAGGAAAATTCTCTTTGGTCTTCATCTGCATTTTCAGATTTGTATTTCCATAAATACAAACATCAAAATTTCTGATTTCAGCTGTTATTGTTCTTTTAACTCGCAACAATTCCATATCTGAACACTCTTGAAATAGGTAATCCTGGAGAAATATTTTTTTTTATTATTCTGATGCAGTAGATGGACCATGTTTTGTCCCTTTGCTCATTTCCTCTTTGCTTTGAGTGACAGACAGTGGAGATTTCCCACTCTGCCACCCACCTTCAAACTGACTGTCTCTTAGGCGAACAAGCTCCATGAATATTTACGCATTCACTTGGCACTATATGTGTTAAACCAAGAGAACCTGTTTTTTTTTTTTTTTATTATTATTTTACTGAGTAGAAGATCAGAGGCAAAGATATATTGTAACCCACATTAAAATAATTAATAATAAATAACCCATAAAATGCATGAATAAGCTAATCAGTTAAAATACATACATTTAAGAGACAATTAAGAATGGTTAAAAACAGTTTGACTGATTTAATGTAAACAAATAGGTGTATAAGCTGTAAGGAATTGTGGTGACGCTTCTCCTTTAAAAGACTCATCGGCCATTTTGAAGCAGCGCTGAGCCAAGAATCAGACAGAAGCATACAGGTTAACAAGCTAAAATTAGTTGTTGTGAAGAGTTGATTTAGAAGCTCAAAAACAATATTTACCTGCTTGGGAATTGATGAAGCTTAAATACAAGATAACCACAATGTTTTGGTCAAGTTTTTTTTTTTTTTTTTTTCGCTGTTGCTGTTTAAGTTCGAGTTTGAAATTGAACCGTGGTCCTGCGCGTGTGGGGACTACAGATACGGAATACAAGATTGCGAGCCAAACCCATGGACAAAGTTTCTAGAGACAACTCGGCGTCTTCATGCCAGAGAGAACCTGCTGTGTAAGATGGAACGTCGTTTTTTTTTTTTCTCTCTTTGAACTGAACTGAACTGAACTGAACTTTACTGATCTTAATTGAATTTGAAAGTATAAGTGGAACTGAGCTTGAACTGGATCTGAAGGGTTACTTCACATTGCATTGTTTCATCATTGTGAATGTTCAAGGTTTAAGAGTGTTTTACTTTAATTGATTTGATCTTGATTTGGAACTGACATAAATGTTTTCTCACCTGTAAGGGAAGAAAATGAGTTAACTCAAGAAAAGAGAGAAAATAGGCACACCCTATTAACTTAAAATAAGATACTTAGACCGGTCTAACCTGATAAAAATAACCTAGATAAACCAAATTATTTGTAACCTAGGTGAAGGAAAGGGAAAGAGAACAAAAATAGGATCAAAGTGGGTTCTACCTACCTTTTGCTACCTGCAGGACTATGCATTGGTTCTGATGTCTGATTAATGCATTGTCCTTGTTAAACTTTAGTAAACTGCCAGCTTTTGTATATAAACTACCTGTTCTCTGGTCTAATTTCCCACTGTTACCCCATTCCATCTGAACCTAGAACTGGTCCAGTAGCTCTATAAAGTTGTATCAGAGCATACATGTGCTACAAAATTGGCGAGCCCAGCCAGGAGTGGAATAAACAGGTGTAGATTGATAACCAGAGACCAGATAGCAGTATTTACATTGGTTCATGATGGAGGTAATTCAGACATCAGGTGTTAAAATTCCAAACTTCTTCCTAGTTAGACACAGAAGCTGACGAAGACCTTTATGACTTCCTAAAACAGTATATTTATATTTATTCATTTAGCAGACGCTTTTATCCAAAGCGACTTACAAGTGCACACTCACACACCAATGGTAGCAGAGCTTCCATGCAAGGTGCTAGCTTGCCATTGGGGGCAATTTAGGGTTCAGTGTCTTGCCCAAGGACACTTCGGCATGGGATCACCCGGGCCGGGATTCGAACCGCCAACCCTACGATTAGTGGATTAGTGGACAACCCGCTCTACCGACTGAGCCACAGCCACCCTAAACCACAGTATGAACCTATTTAGAGAAAAATACCAGTAGACTTACCCAAGTCTGAACCAGACCTACAGATTATTATAGAGTTTTTAAATATAGCACAGCTTTACAGTCACTCTCACCTATATTGCCATACAAGCTTGCCAGTAAAACTCAGACAGACATTACTTACCATATCAAGACATTGGCAAGTGTTTACACTTCTGAAGTCAGCCAATCAGGTACACAGATGTATCTCTCAGAGATAAAGGAGATCGCAAAGCAGAGTGGCAAGGACTTTGCAGATGTGCTGAGAGAAGAGCTCTCTCGCATCAGTGAGATTGTTGGCAGAGATGATTCAGGGAACCAAGTAGAAGACTCAAAAATGAGCTTGGATGATGATCAAGAACATGGCAAGCATGGGAGTGTAGCACAGGTGCGTCCTCAACCCAGTGCTCCTCCCACACAAAATTTCCCTGAATTCAACCTGGCATTGTCCCAACAACCCCCCAAAGGAAACATTCAACCTTGTCTGAGCCTTACAAATCTTTGTTCTGCTGAACTTCAGAAAGTTGTTGTTGAACATATAGTCAAACATGGAGATGCTACAACCCAAGCAGCAACTTCAATAAGACTCCGACCCTTCTCTGGGCGCGATCCTTCGACCGAACAGTGAAGTGGATTACAAAACATGGAGGTCCAATACAGATTTCTTACTGAGTGACACACAGATCTACACAAATCACAAAGAAAAGTCGAGCCTTTTGTCACCTGCTGTTGACATAGTGAAGTACCTGTCACCTCACTCATCCCCATCAATGTATTTGGACATTCTAGATTCAGCCTTCGGTACAGTTGAAGATGGAGATGACCTCTATGCCAAGTTTCTCAACACCCTCCAAAACTATGGTGAGAAGTCCTCGTCCTGTCTCCAACGACTGCAAGTGATCCTGAATACCACCCTCAAGAGAGGTGGTGTAAATGCAACTTATTTATACAGCCCTCTTCTGAAACAGTTCTGCAGAGGCAGTTTGAAGAACACCTTGATATCTGAATTAAAGCTTGAACAAAAGAAACAAAGCCCACCTACTTTTGCAGAGCTGCTTTTGCTACTTCGTACAGAAGAGGACAAATGCAATTCCAAAGCCTGTCGCATGAGGCAGTACCTTGGTGCCTCAAAGCAGAAGGTGTCCTCACCTTTTCAGGGTGCCTATTGAAGAGTGTTGAAGAGTGCAGAACATAACCACAAAGACTAGTTCAATCGGAATCTGAAATACAAAACATGAAAAAAACAAATAGCTGAGTTGCGATCCCAGCTTTTAAAAATCACACAAAAAGACAACAAATCTCAATTAAAGAACATACTCCCCAGAGCTGCCACTACCAAGTCCTCAGTTGAGAGTATCAGATCACACAAAGCACAGCTTGGCAACCATAATGTGAACAAAAACCACAGTAACAAACCAAAACCCTGCTACTGTTTTAGATGTGGTGAAGATGGACACATAAGGCTCCATTGCGAAGCTGAACCCAATCCCTCTCTTGTAGCCTCAAAAAGGGAACTGTTGAGACAGAAACAGTTAGAATGGGAAATGAGAAATGGTTCAACATCTGATCAGTTAAACTGACATCAGTCACAATTGAGGGGCAAATGGGGGTTGAAACACAGGAAGTGTCCCAAAAAGAAATGGCATGCCTCATCAGTATGCTCATACTCAAAGCAACAAGCAGGAACCTTACCAAAAGACTGCGATTGATTGTTAGACACGGGGTGACAGGTGACAACAATCCCAAACTCATTCTATCAGCAGAACCTGTCACATTTACCTATCAAACCTCTGAAAAATTTGCTCAAAGTGGAAGCCACTAATGACCACGATGTCCCTTATATGGGATATGTTGGAGTAAAGATTGCATTCCATAAATGCACTCTTGGCATGGATATTAAAGTGTCCACCTAAGCCCTGATTGTGCTTGGCACGTGCTCAACACTCTAGACACCCTTTATGAGCAGTACTCAGATTCTGGACTTCAGAACTTCCAGTCATTGCCCTATGGGTATAAAGTTGTCTTCAAAACTCTTGAGATGAGACAGAGGCAGAAATTTGACTCCAGCCCTGGAGTTGTGAGACTACTCAGCAAAGACCCTGAGGTCATTGGTCCCGGTCAGACCAAAGCTGTCGAATGATCAGTCAACTGCGGAACACCTAATGCTGGAAAGTGGATAGTGGTCGAACCACCAAAAGCCTCTTGCCTACCAGGTGGCTTAATGGTTACAAATGGTTTAGCAAGCCTCCCAGCCAAACTGCCTCATCGCATAACAGTGATCCTCAAGAATGAGTCACACCATGATATCACCATCCCTCCTTAGAGTGTGATTGCCGAAGTGAATGCAATCCAAAGTATTCAGCCCACCACCACTGGCAACCCAGATCCTCCACCTAGTCCTGACCGAAAACCAAACAGAGCCTTTTTTTGGAAACTCTCCAATAACAAATGAATGGAAAGGAAGGATAACTGAGAAACTCAACTTGATGCCAGATGTGTTCGCACAGCATGACCTTGACTTTGGGGGCACTGATAAGGAGTAAGCGGTTGAAGATGGATGGATGGATGGATGGATGGATGGATGGATGGATGGATAAAACTCAATGATGAAACACCATTCAAGCACAAAGCAAGACCTATACACCCACCGGACATTGAAGCTGTGCGTAAGCATTTCCAAGAGATTCTTGATACTGAATTTATCCGTGAGTCAGAATCACCTTTCTCTTCACCAATTGTAGTTGTTAGGAAGAAGAATGGTGACATCAGACTCTGTGTTGACTACAGAAAACTCAACCTCCAAACAGTCAGGGATTCCTACGCCTTACCAAATTTGGAGGAGTCTTTCTCAGCACTGAACGGATCGAAGTGGTTCTCTGTACTGGATCTGAAGTCTGGCTTCTACCAGCTAGAGATGGAAGAGTGGAGTGCTGCATGGGAGAACTAAACTTGAAACAAGCCCTTGTCTTCATAGATGACCTCATAGTTTTCTCCCAGATGCTGGAGGAACATGAGGACAGGCTGCTAAACGTGCTCAACGGGTTGAGGGTGCAGGGTTAGGCACTGCCCTATACCAGGAACAACAGGGACAGGGACATGTCATTGCTTATGCAAGCCGTGGCCTGTCACAATGTGAAGCCAGATACCCAGCTCACAAGTTAGAATTTCTTGCCCTTAAATGGGAAGTAACAGATAAATTTCAGGACTATTTGTATGGTAGTCCATTCCTGGTTGTCAAAGACGGCAACCCATTAACCTATATCCTCACTTCTGCTAGGCTTGATGCCACAAGCTACAAGTGGCTAGCTGCTCTGTCAACATTTGAATTTCAACTGTAGTACCGAGCAGGAAAGCAAAATAAGGATGCAGACGGCCTGTCCAGATGGCCACACAGTGGACTGACCAACGACCTCACCTCACAGAAAAAGAGAGAATGGATAAGGCAATTTGACCGAAGACATTCCCCTGAACCTGAACACCCGAACCAGGTAACTGAGGACACAGTTAAAGCCATCTTTGAGAAACACTTGGTTCGCTACATCATGGAAGATGAGCCTACAGAGACATCACCTGACACCACCTTAGTCATGTCACTTGCTCATCACCCAAAGGCCATACCAGAAAGCTTTGAGGTTGAAGGTCGGCTCGATGGTTTACCCATCATCCCCCTTTTCACATCTACTTAACTGATGGAAAAACAAAGAGCCGATAATGTAATCCAAGAGGTGATCAACTAGATGGAGCCTGAAGTGAGACCCCCACCATCTCTGAGGAAAGAACTCCTTGAGCTGTGCCTAATGGTCAGGGAATGGAACAGGCTTGAACTTGTAAATATCATATTGTACTGTAAACGACAAGAAGGTGCACAGATATGTTATCAGCTCATGCTACCAGAAGAGCTGAGGCCACTGGTCTTGAAGAGCCTGCATGACGGCACTGGCCACATGGACATTGAGCGTACCTTAGACCTTGTCAGGGCCCGGTTCTATTGGCCAAAAATCTCAGCTGATGTAGAAAACAAAATCAAGACCTGTAATTGCTGCATACTACGCAAGTCCTTACCTGAGAAAGCCACACCGCTTGTTAACATCACAGCTACAAGACCCCTTGAGCTTGTATGTATGGACTTTCTCACAGTAGAACCAGACTCAAGTAACACCAAAGACATTCTGGTCATCACAGATGATTTTACAAAGTATGCTATAGCAGTCTCTACTCTGAACCAAAAGGCTCGAACAGTCGCTAAGTGCTTCTGGGACCACTTCCTTGTCCATTATGGCATTTCTGAGAGACTTCATAGTGATCAAGGTCCCGACTTTGAGTCTAAAACTATAAAGGAGTTGTGTGAACGCATCAGTACCCATTCAATAAGGACTACACCCTATCATCCTAGGGGGAACCCCGTTGAACGTTTCAACCGGACCCTACTTAACATGCTGGGAACCCTTGACAATCAGAAAAAGAGTCAATGGCAGGATTATGTCAAGCCATTAGTACATGCTTATAACCGTACTAAAAATGAGGTAACTGGTTTTACCCCTTACGAACTAATGTTTTGGCGACAGCCTAGGCTGCCAATTGATCTAGCCTTTGGCTTGCCAGTCTACCACCAGCCAGGATTACATTCTCAATATGTCCAGAACCTGAAATCCCACCTCAAGAAAAGCTACCGAGTTGCTGCAGAAAATGTAAAGAAAATAGCAGACTGCAATAAAGCAAGGTTTAATAAGCATGTTGGTGAGTTTACCCTGAGAGAAGGCAATAGGGTCTTGGTCAGAAATGTCCACCTGGGGGGCAAGCATAACCTAGCTGACAGGTGGGAGTCAGATGTATATGTTGTCGTGAGGCAATGTAGTGACATGCAAGTATACGTTGTGAAACCTGAGACTGGAGAAACCGTGACCTTCTACTGCCATGTGGTTTCCTTCCCCTGACCCCTGTGGAAGGTGTAACCAGCAAGACAAAGGAAGTTAGGCGGCCAAAGACTCGACATTATCCAAAAGGCAACAGTTCAGATGAAACTGATGGGAACGAATCCCAATCTGACCCTGAGGAATGTTATCATGATGGTTATGGGAACATAAGAGTAGAAACTCTACCTTTCAACCATACCTTTGAAACCATGGAACACCTTCTAGGAATAACTGAACCAAAACGTTCCACATTGACTGCTGTTGAGCAAGATCTTTTCGACGTAGCTGAAGCTTTCCCTGGGGATGCTCCTATAGACACTGTTGACTTGAACTTACTTGATCCTGAAGAAAGTAATTCACCTGATTCTGGAGAGAGTAACTTGCCTGACAATGAAAGGAGAATCACTTACCTGTCAACACTGAAAACCTACCAGGGGAGGGCCAGGGTACTGTCCATTCTCCTACTCAAACCACTCTGAGAAGAGATTAAAACATAGTCGAAACTGAAAGTTAAAGGGAACACCTCAGAAGATCCACCAGAGACAGAAAGGACACCAGACGACTGACTTACCCTGAACTAGGGAATCCATTAGTTCAAATAGTCCAGTCTCTATTTCATAGTTTGAGTGAAGTGATTACAGACTCAATTACAGAATCTAGTTTTCCAGAAACACACAAAGTCATGACAGTGTAGGCTCCTAAGACAATGCACAGGGACGTGCATTAGGTAAAGTGGGGAGGATGTAAACCACATTATAAATAATTAATAATAAATAACCCATAAAAAAGGGGAGGGGCCAGACAAAGAATGGTTCAAAACCCCTCATGAATAAAATTAAAAGAGGAGGAGGTACCCTGCGTGGAGGAAGCCCGGGGCCCACGTCTGGAGCCAGGCCCAGAGGGAGGGCCCGACTGCGAGCGCCTGGTGGCTGGGTTTGCCACGGAGCCCAGCCGGGCAAAGCCCGAAAAAGCAACGTGGCACCCCCTTCTCCATCCTATGGGCCCACCACTCGTGGGGTGAACCGTGGGGGTCGGGTGCACTGCTACATGGGTGGCAGTGAAAGTCAGGGGCCTCGACGAACCAGACTTGGGCGGCAGAGGCTGGCTCTGGGGACGTGGAACGTCACCTCTCTGTGGGGGAAGGAAATGGAACTTGTGCGGGAGGTGTGGAGCACTACCAGTTAGATCTGGTGGGGCTTACATTTACGCACAGTCTTGGGTCTGGAACTGTACTCCTGGATAGGGGATGGACTTTATTCTACTCCAGAGTTGACTAGGGTGTGAGGCGCCGGGCGGGTGTGGGGATACTCACAAATCCCTGGCTGAGCGCCGTTACGTTGGAGTTTACACCGGTGGATGAGAGGGTCACCTCCTTGCGCCTACGGGTTGTGGGGGAGGGACTCTGACTGTTGTCTGTGCATATGCACCGAACACCAGTTCAGAGTACTCGGCCTTCTTGGAGACCCTGAATGAAGTCCTGTATGGGACACCAACAGGGGACTCCATAGTTCTGCTGGGGGACTTCAACGCGCATGTGGGCAATGATGGAGATACCTGGAGAGGCGTGATTGGGAGGAACGGCCTTCCTGATCTTAACCCGAGCGGGCATTTGTTATTGGAATTCTGTGCTAGTCATGGACTGTCTATAACAAATACCATGCTCGAACATAAGGAGGCTCATAAGTGTACGTGGTACCAGCGCACCCTAGGACGAAGGTCGATGATAGATTTTGTAATTGTATCATCTGATCTGAGGCCGCATGTTTTGGACACTCAGGTGAAGAGAGGGGTGGAGCTGTCAACTGATCACCATCTGGTGGTGAGTTGATCAAGGGGTGGGGGAAGACTTGGGACAGACCTGGAAAGCCCAAACCGGTAGTGTGGGTGAACTGGGAATGTCTGGAGGAGGCCCCTGTCCGTGAGATCTTCAACTCACACCTCCGGCTGAATTTTTCTGGCATCCCTGTGGAGGTTGGGGGCATTGAACCTGAGTGGGCAATGTTCAAAGCCTCCATTGCTGAAGCTGTGGCAAAGAGCTGTGGTCTCAAGGTCTTAGGTGCCTCAAGGGGTGGTAACCCTCGAACACCATGGTGGACACCGGTGGTCAAGGAAGCCGTCCGACTGAAGAGAGGCCTTCCGGGATGTGTTATCCCGGTTGACTCCGGAGGCAGTTGCAAGGTACCAACTGGCCAGAGGGGCTGCAGCTTCTGCCGTGAAAGAGGCAAAGCAGTGGGTGTGGGAGAAGTTCGGAGAGGACATGGAGAAGGACTTTTGGTCGGCAACGAGGTGTTTCTGGAAAACCATCCGCCACCTCAGGAAAGGGAAACGGGGAACCATCCAAGCCGTGTACAGTAAGGATGGGACACTGTTGACCTCAACTGAGGAAGTAACTGCACGGTGGAAGGAACACTTTGAGGAACTCCTGAATCCTTAACTCCTGGAGGTTGATG
>JAFFST010049132.1:2046-13684 GCA_022414735.1 Noturus placidus | reverse complement strand
CACTTTTACTGTGTATGTACTGTGTTTATATTCCTGTAAAGCTGCTTTGAGACAATGTCTATTGTAAAAAGCGCTATACAAATAAAATTGAATTAAATTGAATTGAAGTGGCAAGGAAAAACTCCCTAAGATGTTTAAGAGGAAGAAACATTGAGAGGAACCAGGCTCAGAAGGGAACCAATCTTCATCTAGGTAAAAACAGATATTCTGAAAGAGTTCATTATTGATTTATATGAAATTTGCATGGCTCAGAAGAAGCCATAGTCCCAGTAGTCTGGAATTGGAGCAGGTGAGAGCTCCATCCAGAGGCAGGACACCCGAGACAGCTCACACAGGTCCAGGAGAGCAGAATGGACCAGGATCTTCCAGTGTCTCCATAAGATCATGTGTAACTCTAGAGAGGGAGAGAACAGATTTTTATGGCTGTAACACTTTTTCATTGTACAGACCTAAATGGAAAGAAAGCTATGTTCCAGTCATGCTTTAAGATAATCTAATGCTGTTATTCTCATTGTATTAAACATTAAAAAAGTTAAATAATTTTTGGTTAAAAGATCTCAACAAGTGCCCTCTACTAATGAATTTTATTTTATTGGTTTTTCTTTCCACTTACCCTTTTTTTTACACACACACACACACACACACACACACACACACACACACACACACACACACATATTTATTTATTTTAAAAAAACAGATGTTTTTATATGTTTTTTAGATTTGATTTTGTTTTTATTTGTGGCATTTCAAATGTTTTTTTTTAAGTTATGATTATTATTTTATTATTAATTTTGTGATTAACTATAACATTTTGTGGCACTTTTTTTATGTTTTGCATTTAATTTTTCCATAGTTTTTAAAGGCAACAGTTTGTTCTACTTGCATTTAAATATATTTTTTTTTACCTTTTTATATTTATTTTAAACAACAATGCCTTTAAAATAATTATACAATTATATTTAGCTATAGTGTGCTTTTACTCCCATTTTATTATCACTTTAACTTTATTTTGATATTTTTTTAGCAGCAATAAAAACAATCTATTTAATTATTAAGTATACTCAGTTTTACTTATACTCAGTTTTACTAGCAGTTTATTACTTAGTGTATTCTTTTATTTTGTTATTTTGGAATTTAGTTATTTTCCTATAGATCTTTTCTACTTATATTTTTTTTACTTATAGTTTATTCCCTTTTTTTAAAAACTACATTCCACATCTGATTCCTCTTTGTTCGATGCTTTATATCTGGAGGGTTTGGTATAAGTGAAGTTTATTGCTAGTATTATGACAGGTGAAGCAACACTTATTAAAGCTCTTTTCACAGCGACTGATTAGTGAAATGAACCGCATAGGCATGCTGGTGGACCTGGCTCATGTGTCGGAACAGGTCATGAACCAAGTGCTGGAGATCTCCAAAGCTCCCATCATCTTCAGCCACTCTTCTGCCTATAGCATCTGTAATCACAAGAGAAACGTCCCAGATTACATACTTGAGAAAGTGGTGAGAGACTTTAAGCTTGTGACATAGAAGATTTTATTAGCATGCGTGTGATCACTTCATCTGACATGGCAAAGATTAAGGTGGAAGTTGAAGTTATTGTTTAACAACTCAGTTAATTGCAGTTCTTTGAACTTACCTGCCATTCTTGCAGTTCTTTGAACTTACCTTACCTGTTTGGATTTACAAACGCCAGTCTTTATGTCATTGTTCCAGAAAGCCAACAACGGGATTGTAATGGTAAATTTTTACAATGACTACGTCACATGTAGCCCAGAGGCAAATCTCTCGCACGTGGCAGGTGAGTAAGACACACAATGAGGTTCTAACATACTGTATTTATACTCACTGAGGTTTAACACCACATGCACTCTCTTTCCATGCAAAGATCACTTTGATCACATCAAGAAAATGGCAGGTTCCAGCATAGTGGGTTTTGGTGGTGATTATGATGGTGTGACAAGGTAAGTATGAGTCAGTAGAGTTTCCTCTATGTTTAATGTTCAAGTCTGATTTGTGGCCTGTATGTTGATGAACCATAATGTGACATTCTGTCATAAAAAAGGAAATCCAGGAAATACAGTGTCCGCTTCACCTGGACAGTGACAGTGTTTCTTTAATTGTGCAGTGAACAGGGCTTTCAGATTGAGTATGCATGTACATGGTCCAAATATAGTTTAGTTGAAACAACCTGCCAAAACCAGACCCAGTCTAGAAGCAATCAATAAACAAGATATTGAGTCATCATTGATAACTCAACTATCATTGATTGCTCAACCTGAAAGTTCACTACCTTCTCAAATTGAAGCTCTTGTATCCAGCATAACATCACAACCATATGGATTTGCCCACTTTGCTTTTTACAACCACTTTTGCAGCTTGACTGTTCTGTATATCTTTCTCAAGCACAAATGTAAATGCAGGATCGTAGGTCATGTCTGCATGATTCATAGCGAATAACAGCAGGCAGGGCATTTTATTTATCATGAATTAAAACTCTTCACATTGCCATGTGAGCCTTCTTTAAAAAAAAAAAAAAAAATGAGAAAAACAGGCCTGTATGTGCTTGAAATCCATAATAATACTTTTTAACACATATAAATGGTACAATGTAACTGTGAAAAAAAAAGTGAACTGGAAACTTTATACTCTGAGTGAAACACCAACTTATATGGGCATACTTTAGTCAGGGGAAAACCCAAACAATTGTATCTGTAATACTTGATGCTAAGACTAGAAAGTAATATGTGTGGGTGACAGGATTCTTGATTTAGACAAAAATAGACTCTCAATCTCACACATCACTGTTTGTTTTTCCTTGCTGAGAATAATACTTCATTTTGTGATTACTACGTACACTGACAGCAGCATGAAATCAAACTGTTTTATGTGTTATAGTTAATAAGACTGTCAGACCCTGACCCCCAGATAGGTTTACGCTTTGTTTTGTTTCTGAGTAACATGACAAGCTAATTGTGGGGGGGGTTACAGGTGACAGCAGGAACTAACTTCCACAACATTAAATGTAACTATAAACAAATAAAAATATGAATTAATGAATTAAAACATATAAATTAATATATTAAACATTGGACTAATTAAACTTATCGGGCACGGTGGTTTAGCGGTTAGCAAATTTCCTCGCACCTCTACGTTGGGGGTTTGATTCCCGCCTCCGCCCTGTACACATGGAGTTTGCATGTTCTCCCCGTACTTCGGGGCTTTCCTCCGGGTACTCCGGTTTCCAAACACATGCATTGTAGGCTGATTGACATTCCCAAATTGTCCATGTGTGAATGGGTGTGTGAATGTGCCCTGTGATGGACACATTCACCCCATCCAGGGTGGTCCCCCAAGTCCTCTAGGATAGACTCCAGGCTCATCTGTGACCCTGTGTTGGATCAACAGTACAGAAAATCGATGGATGGAATAAAACTCATCACACCATCCCATTGTTGATTGTTTTCCTGTAACAGCATGTCCTGTATTGATGTACTACCTAGTTATATTTAGGATCCATAATTCTGATGAATACACACGCATGCACGCACGCACGCGCACGCGCACACACACACACACACACACATGATATACTTTTTTGTGCAGGTTACCAACTGGTCTGGAGGATGTTTCCAAGTATCCTGACTTAGTAGCAGAACTTCTGAGACGTAGCTGGACAGATGATGAGGTCAAAGATGCTCTTGGAAGGAACCTGATTAGAGTGTTTAAAGATGTTGAAATGGTAAGAACAGAGCACACACTCTCATACTTCAATAATAATAATTTATAATAATATAATAATTTATCAATTTGTATAGCGCTTTTTACAATGGTACATTGTCTCAAAGCAGTTTTACAGAAATCATTTTTACATTTATCATTTTTGTGAAAAATGAGAAAAATAGGCCTGTATGTTTTACAGCTATCTGTATGTTTTACAGATAGCTTTACAGATATCATTTTTACATTTACAAGCGTTGAGTCCAATGCTGCAGCCATGCCATCTCACAGCTTATTGATGTTATTATTAACACTGATCTTGTACTCGCTGAGTGCCAAGTTTATATAATTGTACACCTACAGCATTCACATAAGTCCAGAAAGTTCACTTACCAGTGTGTAACCCTGCAGAACCCCTTTCTGGTGAATTAAAGATGCAATAGTAAATTTAAAAAAAAATCTTACTAGTACAAGTAACTTGGAAAAATAACTTGGAAAAGTATTTGGAAACCTGCGATCCACCTGTCAGTCTTTATAGACACACCCATTTACTCCTCCCCCATCTCAGTCTAATCTGAAAGGAAAACATGATGGAATCCAGTCCAGAATTAGGTCCAAGCATACAGCCAGATATTTTTACTGTGAGTAATAAAACACACTGTGCTATCTATCCATCCATCCTTCCAGTTTCTGTACCGCTTATCCTATACAGGGTCGCAGGGAAGCCTGGAGTCTATACCAGGGGACTGGGGGTACACCTTGGCCAGGTTGCAACCCATTGCTGGGCACAGTCGCACACACACTCACGCACCCGTTCACACACTATGGACAATTTTGAGATGCCAATCAGCCTACAATGCATGTCTTTGGACATACAAACACAATCTATATAAAGAGTTGAATTGTTTAAATGGGAGTCTTTACATAGGGGTGCACGGTGGCTTAGTGGTTAGCACGTTCGCCTCACACCTCCAGGGTCCAGGGTTCGAGTCCCGTCGGGGCCATGTGTGTGCGGAGTTTGCATGTTCTCCCCGTGTGTCGGGGGTTTCCTCCGGGTACTCCGGTTTCCTCCCCCAGTCCAAAGACATGCATGGTAGGTTGATTGGCGTGTCTAAAGTGTCCGTAGTGTATGAATGTGAATGTGAGTGTATATGTGATTGTGCCCTGCGATGGACTGGCACCCTGTCCAGGGTGTACCCCGCCTTGTGCCCGATGCCTCCTGGGATAGGCTCCAGGTTCCCCGTGACCCTGAAAAGGAGTAAGTGGTTGAAGATGGATGGATGGATGGATGGAGTCTTTACATAATAATTTGACATGTACATAATGCTAGCAGGTTCTGTGTTCAACTAAAACTCACAACTCATGTTTGAGCCTCTGACTAGAAAAGCAAAACCAAGAAAACACCCCATCAACTCGCAATCTAAACTCGTCTCGTCAACCAATGACCATTAAGGACATGCCCTCAAATCTAGCCGCAGTCATTTCGATTCATCACAGTAACTCGATTTCTTTTATTCCAAAAAGATGCGTTCAGATTAGTCAGTGGGTGTCTTTTTAGATTCTAAGCGTCTCGTGGCACGTTTACATGCACGTCAAAATCCGTTTAAGGTCTATATTCGGGTGGCAGCCATATTTTGTATACGATGTTTAGAGTGCCCTCCACTAATATTTGCACACTTGGTAATATGTGTAAAGAAGGCTATGAATAATGGACTTTATTGTATAAACTTTTGATCTGTTGTTAAAAAAATTCACAACAAACACAACACAGGTTTATAAAAAAAAAAACTTTGTTAAATATACTGTAGGTGCACAACAATGATTGTTGCATCAATAGATGATGGTACCCCTATGAATTCATATGAGGAAAATATATTTTAAGTATACTCCCTTTGATATATAATTTTTTTAGTACACCTGGGTGACTAGTAAGAGGAAATTGTTCAACCATGACTTCCTGTTTCACATGGGTATAAATATGAGGTAACACATGGTCTAAATTCCTTTAGTCATTCATAACAACGAGTAAGACTGTGATAGAGCTGTGATGTGTGGCAAAAGGTTTTTGAGCTTCACAAAATAGGAAGTGTCTATAAGAAAACAGCACAAGCATTGAAAATGACCAGTCAATTGGAAATGATATGAATCAACCTGGAATTGGACGTCTGTCTACATAGTCTCAACACACTGTGAAGAAAATGGTTCGAGTGGCCAAAAAATATCCAAGGATCACAGCTGGAGAATTGGAGTTAGTGACGTCTTGGGGTCTGAAAGTCTCCAAAACTACAATCTGAAGTCACCTACATCACCACAAGTTGTTTGGTAGGGTTTCAAGAAAAAAGCAGTGTATTATCCAACCTCATCAGGCATTAAAGGAGAAGACTAAGGGTGGTAACATAAAGTGTTGACTAAAAAGGTGCCAATAATTCTTGCACATGTATATTTAACAAAGGGGGCCTTTTTTTGCAATTACTTGATATCCACAAGAGCAGATTATTATTCTGTTCAAAAGGTTAAACAATAAAAAATTCTCAGTCTTCTTTGCTCATATTTAAAAATGGTGCCAATATTATTGGAGGGCACTGTACATGTGTAAAGGCATTGAATATTCATGTATACATGGTTGTTATAAGTATACCTGAGTTGCCATTCTTAAATACCTAGCCTACAGCTAAGCATCCGTTAGTACCCACAATCCTTCATGGACTGAGCATAGGCATATCTCCTTTCAGTGGATTTTCTGAATAAGGTTTTTACATGCAACCAATTTCCAGTTAAAACAGGCATATTCAGAATCAGTAATGACAGAATCAGAATCAGAGAATCAGAATTTGGGGAAAGGCAATCAAACTGCAGCATTTACATGACTCAATACTAATCAGAATATTTCCAAATTCAGATTAATATTGGAAAATTGATGTGCACGTATTCGTTGTTTCATTCACTCAATGGATTACTTTAAAAACACAAAGTTCTCAAGAGACAAGACTTAATATTGTGATCCAAATTAGCATCTCCAGTCCACAAAGAGAAGGTCTGCACCTTCGTGCTTCGGGGGTTCCTCCACATACATTTCCCCTTTTTTTTACTGATTGGCAAAAGATGCTGGAGGCAGTTATAAACTGTGGCGCACAAATAATTAGGGAATATTTATATCACATTCAGAAATCACTATTTAATCATTTTCATTACTAAAGGATCATATGTGAATATAAATGTTTTATACCACTTCACATTCTTTGTCTAAGCATATTCAAAACATTTACACAAGTTGTTGTCTAGCAGAAGCCAGTCAGATTCATAATTATGAAAAATATTAAGAATCTCTCCCATTTTTTTCCAAAGAAACATATGATCGACTTAGGCACAATTATCATATAATGTCTCCCCCTACTGGGCATCTGATGAACATCTCAAATTAAAGCTGGAAACTGAATCACTGTGTTGCTTTTCATAATCATGGTGTCCTCAAACGTTTGTTCTCAATTTTGTATGAGATTTCATTTTATATGATAATCAAATAAATATATGGGATAGAGGAGGTAGATGGGCCCTCCTCTGTACAGGAATCATCAGCCCTAATCTTTAAGGGGACAATGACAAAGTTTTAATAACTACACATAATGGGATATACTATAATGGGAATGTATATATGTTATACCTCTGTGGGCCTCCCAGCATCTTCATTTAGTACCTCTGTTACAGCTCAGGAGGTCTCTTCATCTTCATCCTACAATGCAAAATACTAATGATGTTTGGTCTAGCAAACAGAAACAATACCTGAAGACTTTGTCTGATGAACTGCCCCTCGGAAGTGGTTGTGGTCCCCCACCCATTTTATGCATCTCTACCTTCTTCCTGTAGTCTGCCTTCATCCTGTGGCTATATAGAAAAGAGAGAAAAGTTATTGTAGAAGGCTGGGCCAATGACTTAGGTTATAATTTAAGAAGTTTATCTTTTTTTGTGTTTCATTTTGATTTGGTGCCAAGTTCCTCTGTGTCCAGAAGGATTACACCTGATCAAATATAAAGCCTATTATATTATTAGTACTATGTACAATGTTAAGACATTAATGGAGGACTAAAAGTAAAGGCAGATCTGTTAAATGTTACAGCATGGGTCCAATAGGATCCATGCTTTATTGAGCTTCATAATGAAAGGAAATTTTTCAGATATTTCTGAACTTAAAAATTCACGCATTTACTCGACCCATTACTGTCTGAAGCAGCAGTTACTTTTTTGTATAAATGGCTTATATTCTTCATAAGCATGCATTAAAACCTCTCACTCTGCTTTTTTCAGCTCGCTTTTTTTTGCCCTGGGTTTCCATGGTGACTCCTGAAATTGGCGATCCATTGATAATGTCTTTATGTACTAACTGTGCACATGCATTAATTCTGAGTTTCCAATTGGATGTTGATTGAACTTATTCCAAACCGATGTTCAGACATACTCCGAGTATAACAGAACAGACATACGCCGAGTAAGCAAGATTTGGGTTAATCAACCGAGAGTTCAGGGTTTATGTGACAGTAAGTTAACACCTGCTTTCTGGAACACCTCCGAGTTGATTTGGAGGTCAACAAAACACACAGAAGGTTGACGCACCTTTGTTGTCTTTGTTGTCCTGCGGCTATAAAACTTTTCACTGCTCTCATTGTTGACTTCATCACTTTAAATCCTTGTGAATATTTGCTACTGTAGATAAAAGGGCTAGTGCAGGAGACAAATTACATTTTGCTGAGAGAGCAGCATATGGTGCTTACTTACTATCAAGATAAAGGATGTTATTCTTTTATGTTATTAAAGCCAAGTTCTTATACATTCACCATGCTGTAAATTTACTGCATCAGACAGTGTAAAATCTGAAAATATTCACAGAAACTTCACAAATTATTTACTGGACAACAAGCACTACATGGCATAGTTTCACAAAGCCAATAATACAACTTAAAGAAATAAACAAGGCTGTGATACCACCAGGATCAAAATTGAACTCCACAAAGAAGTGTAATAAGCTCATTAATTATTTTCTATAATGATCAATGATGTTTTTAATCAAGTACAACAAGATATGGGTAGATCTCTTTTTTGCAGATGATGGGGCTCTTTGGAAAAGAGGAAGGAATATTTGGTATATTAATAGGAAGATACAGAAGAAGTTAGAAAGGTAGAAAAATTGGCACATAATTGGGTGTTTACATTCTCAGGGGAGCAAACCAAGACAGTCATTTTCTCTAGGAAGAGGGTTGTTCCAGATGTGAGTTTGAAGATGTATGAGAGATCGTTAGAAAGAGTGAAGGTTTTTAAATTGTTAGGTGTTTACTTTGATATAAAATCTACATGGCCTGAACAAAATAGTTGACAAATGTCAGAAGGTACTAAACATCATGAGATGTGTAAATGGAGTGGAATGGCGGGGTGGGGGGGATTTCTTCTTCATTTAAAGCTATTTTTGTGGCATCACGTGATGAGTAATTACTGATAAACATACTTCCTTACAGGGGTACTACATTGAGTTTCTCAATAACTGGCTGTCATCTGAAGGTCTTTATATTCAGATGATAATGTTTCATGGCAATAGGAATAGGATCATATTGATTTTAAGAAGGAAGTGGGGTATGTAATGGGACACCTAATATATCAGTGATATTCATTGAATTTGTAAAAACACTAAAGAATACATAAGTGCAATGATTCGTTCATTCATCAAAGGTTGGCCAAGCTGTATTCTCTAGAGTTAAACTTGTTTTCTCTAAACATGTAAGCAATGCATATATGGGGATTCGGGATCCTGTACGATGAAAAGTTGTGTGAACAGGAGATTCGTACTTTCATGCGGGTGCAAGAATGAAGTCAGATATAAAGACTGCAGGATAAAGAAAGACAACAGTCATGAACATGAATGTGAATGATGCAATAACACTCAGTACGTTGACATGGACAACAATAATGCACTCTTAATCTAATGAAGACCATACTTTGATTAAGAAACTACCATGCAAACTCCAAACTTAATCTAATTAGGGTCATAATCTAATTAAGCTCTAATCGAATTAAGACAGGTGGAGTACTCCTATTTTAGTCACATTATGGACGTGTATTACAGACATGTAAACACCTTAATCACATTATGAACGTCATGTGAGAGTTTTCACCGCATTTTGCAACAGGACTCGATCACACACGGCAGTTTTACGTTTTACGGCGAACAAGAGAGTTCGGCTGCATCCCAAACAGCATACTTTCCTACTACAGGCCTGTAGTGGGGGAAAATACATGTATCTCGGCTACTATATAGACGGTAGGTACGCGGTTTGAGACGCAGCCCACAGCTTCAAGCAGTCGTCTATAAAACACCCAAAACTGTATACGGTACCATAAGGAAGACAAACTGTATGTTGATACATGAAATTCTGGAGGGATGTTGGGCGCCGTGGCGTGGTGACGTAAATCTAATTATGATCTATAACATGTAAAACCGAAACATGACAGGAGTATTCTAAAAGCAACTCATGTAAACACCTTAATCAGAATATTATCTTAATCAGAGTAAGGTCAATAATTAGATTACTGCTGTCCATGTAAACGTAGTCACTGATGCATTTATAGAGTTCATTCATTCATCCTTAGTAACTGCCTGGTCAGGGCCATGATGGTTTACAATAGTCCAGTTGTTTGTTCATGTTTTGGAAAATAGAACCAACTAAATTTGTTAGAAATGTCACAGGCAGGTACAAACAAATATAATAACTGTATTATTAAAAGCAATCCCATACACAACCCATTCCCTTGGCTGTGGTTTCACTAGATAGTACCTAGGGACAGTGGGAATCTTGTTCATCCATTCAAAGTAACACAATATTTCATCTGATAAACTAGTAGAGACAACAATCTCCACAATCTATTTAAGGTCCATAAATATTTTCTATGTGGGCTCCCGTTCTGGAATACTGCTCCCAATCAGTAGTAAACATAAGAGAGTCCAATGTTCATGTCCATTGCAGTTGATTGTCTCTGTTCCAAAGCTGGCCTTTGTAATTTGTTGTGTTTTAATAACTACACATCCTTAAAAATGGGAATGCATTATATGTTATACCTCTGTGGGCCTCCCAGCATCGTCATTTAGTACCTCTGTTACAGCTCAGGAGGTCTCTTCATCTTCATCCTACAGTGCAAAATACTACTGATGTTTGGTCTAGAAACAGAAACAATACCTGAAGACAATAATCACTTTCAACTGTGGCAGAATGTGCTTTTGCAGGAGGCTCAGTTAATACAATGTGTCCATCAGCAACTGTAAGAAAACTAAATCATGTAGATTCTCAAACAAATACAACCAATATACAAAGACATAAGGAATATCTAGTAGGGGCACTACAATTAAGATTACAGTACACACCGTATGCAGTAAAATATAATAAACATGCATAATACACAAGTGAAACATTGCCAATAAAGTGTTCTTTTACAATTCCTTTTTTTTTAGACTGTGGCAGTGTTTGTCATCTTGAATGTTTAAGGATAAATCACTTAAAACTGACTTTGTCTGATGAACTGCCCCTCGGAAGTGGTGGTGGTCCCCCACCCGTTCTATGCGTCTCTACCTTAGAACAGAGAGAAATGTTATTATAGAAGGCTGGGCTTCTGACTTAGGTTACAATTTAAGAAGTTTATAAAATTTGTCTTTTTTTGTGTTTCATTTTGATTTGGTGCCAAGTTCTTCTGTGTCCTGAATGATTACACCTGATCAAATATAAAGCCTATTATATTTTTAGTATTATGTACAATGTACCTGGCCTTTGTAATTTGATACCACTTCGCTTGTACAGTGGTGTGAAAAAGTGCTTGCCCCCTTCCTCATTTCCTGTTCCTTTGCATGTTTGTCACACTTAAGTGTTTCGGAACATCAAAC